>VNJZ01007287.1:0-16815 GCA_008042795.1 Drosophila asahinai | reverse complement strand
ATCAATGGGAACCTAATTGGCGGCGATGGATAGGGTTAAATACGGCAATGAATTCGAGAATAGTGTAATTACATTAAAACCGTTCGCGAGGCTTTAATTTTATATCAAATTATATATCTTATAATAATATTTTATCTATAGCTTGCTAAACAACTAAAATAAAATTAAAAATAAAAAAAAAAAATGTATTTGAAATATTTTCTGAATGTTTTATTTCGCTGGGGATTATTGAATTCTATATACCCCAGTCTACAAGATTTTCATGCTCTCTGGGGAGCAGGAAATTCTTATAGGGAATTTCCCTACTGAGCGCTCAGCAAGAATTTCCTCTGCAGCAGAGCAGCGACGGTGCGAGTACACGAATTTCCCCGGCCACGCATGAGTAAAAGCGAATTAGAACTTTACATAAACGGTGAGGACCTACCCCCTGAGCGATTACACGAGAAAGTAGTACTATTTTACAGATCGAAAGTCCGACTGGGTCGTTACCTTTCCACTGTGGATTCTTCAAAAACCATTTTCCTAATGGTGAGAAACAAAGCGACGCACGCACACAGACAGAGGTAGATGGCGCTGCTTCGAAGAATGAAGGCGGGAGGGAGAGAGCGAGACACGTATCTCGAAATCTCACAAGTACAAATACACACCGAATTTTGGTTTTCGAGCGTGCTGCGCATACGCGCTTTAGTTCCATTTTCTTTTCGGGTCAAGTCGCGGGAAACAGCTGTGTGCTTTTGGAGCGAGAATGACCAGTCCGCGTCCACCCATTAAGGTATTCCCCAGCGAACCGCAAAAGCCCAATCAGCGTTTTTTTTTCTGAGTTGCTGGCTTTAAACAGTTATTCACTTAAAACTCTGGATAACCTGTGCTCCAGTGTGTTTGTCTGTGTGTGGACGGTTGTTTTGCAAATACACACGATTTCAACAGCGCAGAAACAACAAAAACCAAAAATAACAAAAGCAGGGCGGACTCTTTCCCGTTCTCTTTCTACTTCTTCCGCCCCAGCCAGCGGAGAATGCAAAAATAAACAAACAACAAAATCCCGCTATCTCAACTCAACGAACTGCGAATGTGTACAGAATTTATATTCCGCAATGTACGTGTGTGCGATCGTTTGTTTTGCAATTGACCCAGTGCTTCCCTTAAATATTGAACTCAATTGAAGGCGCAGTTGCAGCGTCTGGAACTCATCGGATCGGCGGCTGCATTACTCATGCAAACACACCCTCTCCGGGTCTCTACCTCTCACCCCTTACCCGTTAGCTTACAGCGTATGCAGCTTACCCCTTCCCACTTCACCACTTACTAGTGGTTCTGCCTGGTGCTGATGCCTGCTATCTGTAAGAAAAGCGCACAAAAACGTGCCGATCGTATAGAGCTCAGGTACGGTGAACACAAGATAAGAGAGACCGCAGGTTAGGAGAAACGATGGCTGAGAGAAAGTATATGCCTTAAGTTGCAGCTTAATCCATTGATATTTTAGTAGGAACGAATCAGAGCAATTCCTATTACTAATTCAGATGTCGATTAGTACTGCTCAAGGTTATATCCAAAACCTTCAGGTACAGGTAGGGTTTTCTTACTGCTTTTAAGTTTATTCATCTTTTGGGTGAGTGATTTATTTTGTACGTAGTATATAAAATATAATAAAATGCATTAAGGCCCATTAAAACAAATTAGCACGAATCCGATTTAATTGAATCACTCCGAGTTTATTAATCCACCTAATTTTTCTAAACCTGATCCGCCATTAACATCTTAATGGAAATTTGTCAATTCGAATCCTAGAATACGTACTTGAGTTTTCTTCAAGCAAATTCTATTTTCTAGGCTTGCAATATTAGTGATAGCTTTCATCCTGGGTCCACTGTACCAGGGATGGGCAACCTGCCCGCATCCAAGATTTACAGCTGGAGCCTCACATCTCGCGATCCGCAGACGTTGCAACCCTAGTCGCTCACCAATACATACGCAATCACCCTGTCACACCGACACTCACGCATAATGAAGCCCGCCTCAGCTTGCTAAGTCTGCGTGCCTGCGTGTATGTGGCAGCATTAACTAGTTTTATTTGTTTGGTGAATGTCAATTTCATTGTAATTGCACACTCGGAGCTGGCGATAGAAAAGGAAAACAAGTTGGCGACTATGTTGGGTGATTAGTGCACCTGGGTGTTGCCATTTCAGTTGCTTTTAGTCATTTTTAGCTCAACTCCCCGAAGGTCAGGTGCGGCGGCCAGAGTTGCCAATTGCGAGTTGCGAAGCTGCACTTGATGCGGCAGCTCTAATTGTTTTGTTTACTTTTGTGCGGTGCGAAAATGCGAGAAATGCGAGAAAACGAGAGCGCCAGCGAAATTTAACGGTACGTGGTAGAGCTGCAAGTGTGTGAATTCGCGATCAATGGCGCTGCCTCGCTAAATAATCTGACCTCTCGGCCATCTCTGGCCAATTAATGTATGGATGCTGCCCATTCTATTACCAACGCTACCATACCTCGCAGGCGGTGTCTCCAAGTCTCTAGTCCCCCCCCAAAAGAGCAAGAAGAAGTGCAAGACAAGACAGGTTGTGTGCGTGCGATTGTATGAGTTTCGGAGATTTTTACGGCGGCGGCGAAGGTCACGGCTAACATATGCAAAATAAATTAAAGCCGAGAAACCAGACGCGAGATTCGGATTCGGATTCAGATTCAGATTCATACTCAAGTCTCTGTGATTCAGCCCAAAAAAATAAACAGACAACAGCAACAGAAACCGTAGTAATAAAACAATTTTGACTCGAATCGAGGTAACGTGCCAACGATCTGTGTTCCCCCCTGAGAAAACCTAGCCAGCACTCCCTTTTGCGAGTCGAGTATCGCTTTTAAACAACTTATAAACGGAAGTACATTCACCTGATCAGTTGAATGAACATGCGCTCTTTTCTACTTTTTTTTCCAGCTCGCTTTTATTTATTAATAATTTTTTTTTTCATATTTTTTCTCGACCATTTGACAGCAGCAGCTGCCCGCTGTGGCTTTTTTTGTATGATTTTTATTTGCGGACGCGATTCACTCACGTGCAAACATCCATAAAAACGCCCGAGCACGCGCTTGTTTGCATTTGATTGCATTTTTGCATATAATGCAAGTCGATCTCTCACTGACCACTGACCTGTCCCAATCCGCAGCTCCGCTCCCGTTTGATAGCGGTGCCAGAGAAGTGTTTATCTTGAACTTGAGAGCTATGTGCGATCTCCATGCCTTATAAGCTTAGTTTATAGGAGAATTGCCATCTCAATGCTCGCTTTTAGCACATTTTTTATGGCCTATTCTGGTTCGCTAATTATTGCTTTTCGCTTTGGTTATTAAGTTATTTATGCTAGCCAAGATATAACCCGTTTAGGTGTAGTACAAGTCTGTTTAAATACTGGTCAGTTGATGGCTTAGTTTAGAGACCAGAACGTAGAGCTATGATGCCGAATCAAGCCATTAATTTGAATATAGAAATATTACTCAACCGGTAATTAGTCATCTTTAGCGAATTTCACTGCTTATTGAGTCATCTTTGGCACAGAAAAGGGGCTTACCAGGATTTTATGAGGGATTTACCCACTTTTTTAGCTTTCACCTTAAAAATATTCTCTGTTTTTGCAAAGAAAGAGCTTTTATCAGCCTCTGCGACTCAATTGTTTCAAATGAAAGCCTGCATTCTTCATTAGCTACCTTAGTTACCTGCATATTTAGTTCTTAGCTCGTGAATTAATCACTTCTACTAACTTTTCCCCAGATTCATCTTGTGAACAAATTTCGACACACAGAAAATGAGTTAATTGCCAGTTTTGAGCATTTCAAGTTGAATTTCTCTTTCTGCATTCTTTTCTGTTCAATGTTCGTTGTTTAAATCTATTGTTGTTTGTCTAGTTCCGTATTAACCAACACTTCTCTTCGTTGTCCCTTTTGCAGTAACGGTTCGAGAGCTTTCTAACACTGCCGCCGGCAGGACAACACCAATCAGCTGCTGCAGCCGGCAATGCCCCAAGATGAGTGCTAAGGAGCAGCAAGCAGCAGGCCGAGACTTTAAGCGCAATTCAAAAGCTTATGCCAGCCTGCCGCCCACAGGATCGGGAGCAGCAGCAGCAGCAGCGTCGTCCTCAGGAGTAGCAGCAGGAACCACTGGCAAAGGTCGGCTGCCGCTGGACCAGGAGCGGTATGGCCTCTCAAACAGCCTCTCCAGCGAATCCATCCGGCAGGCATGCGACTATTACGACGACGAGCTGAGCGACGAGGACCTCATCGAGATCCAGCAGACGCCGCAAGCCTTTCACCAGCAGGCCAGCAAGCAACCACTGCAGCTGCAGCCCATCAGCTTTCGGTTAGGCGATGGCCAGGGGGATGAGAGAAGTGCCTTTTGCGGCAGCCAGGAGATGGAACCGGCGCCATTGAGCACGCCCATTAAGCAAGCGGCGGCGGCGGCGGCGGTGGAAACCGATGAGGCCCTGTGCGTGCTCAGTGAACTGGACGCCATCCTGGATGTCCACGATGTCTCGCAACTGAATGGCACCTTCTCCACGAACTCGGGCAGCGACGATGACAAGGTGGAGGATTACCTCATGGACCTGGACAACTATCTGGAGGAGATGGACAATGCCCTGAACCGCGAGGAGTCCCTGACTATCATGGGCGGCCAGGCGAGTTTGAAAAGAGAGCCAAGGACCAGAACTCTGCCGTTGAGTAGGAAGAAAAAGTCGAATAAGAAGATGAGCGAAGAGCAGGAGACCGCTGCAGAGGATTTCCAAAGGGAGCATCAGATAAGGAAGACCTTCAGCTGCTCACTGAGGCCCACGAGCCAAGCAGGTTAGTTTTTCACCCTAAATACTGCTGAACCCATCCCTGACCAAATGTTCCTTTTAGCCTCGTCAAGTGGTTCGCTGGAGCCATCTACGGAGCCCGTGACAGATGTTTGGAGGCGTCAGTCTATGCGCCGAGCCATGGAGCAGGAGGACACCAAAGGGGCAGTTATAGAGAGGGAGGAAGACGACCTGCCCACACTGCTGGTGGAGCTCCCTCCCAGACGAGAGGCAGAGATGCGACGCTGCTTTTCCCAAGGCGACTGCCAGGCTCAGGCCGCAAATCAAGGCGGCTCCCAGATGCTCACGGATGCCCACATCTTTGACAACCTGCTGCAGACGACGGCCAGAGCCTCCAGCGAGGAGCCGCGACCCCGGCAGTATGGACGTCGCTTGGAGGGACCTCCCACGCCAGTTCGCGCCCTGGTCTTGGCCCAGAGTCGGCCACAGAGTGCTCCGACGCGCGTGCAAATGAGGGAGCCGCAGCCGCTGGAAACGCCCACGCACCCCATCATGTCCACTTGCTCGGAACTGAGTTCGCCGCGCTCCTCGCGGATGCCCAGTCCCGTTTCCCTGCCCTCGGATAGCAGCAGCAGCAGCAGCTCGGCTGAGCAGGATCAGGACCAGGACCAGGTGCACACGACGACCATGTGCAGCACCAGTAGCACGACGCCCCTGGAACCGATGCACCAACTCCACTTGCTGATGCGCGAGAAGTGCGGCTTTAACAGCCAGTGGCCGCATGCGGGTAGCCGCACCCTGGCGCTGATTGGCTGCACCTTGGGCGTCTTCAACATGTGCCGCTTTGCCGTACTCACCATCAACTTTGGTGGCAATTTCCTCCTGCAGTTCCTGCTGCTGTCCGTGATCTTCGGCATCCCTCTGCTGTGGCTCCAGATGTGCCTGGGCGCCAAGATTCGCGCGGGTCCGGTGTCCATGTGGAAGATCAGCCCGATTTGCGCCGGCGTGGGCATCGCTCTGGTGATGGTGCAGTGCTTTCTGGCTCTGTACTCCACCGTGTCGCTGGCCTGGATTCTGGTCTATCTGCGGGATGTCTTTCCCACAGCAGCGCGAACGGGTTATCGCTGGCAGGAGTTGGCCTTTCCCTATCGCTATGATGCCGCCAATGCCACCGGGAATCTCACCCACACTGTGGCCGAGTACTTCAATGTGGTGGTGCTGCAGCGCCTCCATCTGGCCAAGCATCCGGAGGCGGGCGGAGTGCGCTTCCATGTCAACGATCGGGTAAGATCCACCATCCCCCACATTCCCCGCTTTCCCGTCTAACAGACTCACTGCCCGATACCTTCAGCAGCTGGCCTTTTACCTGGCCCTCATCTGGGCGGCCGTCTTCCTCATCCTCTGCAAGGGCCTGAAGTCGCTTGGCAAGCTGGCCTACATTATCTACACGCTGCCGCTGCTCTCCCTGGCAGTGGTGACGGCCAAGTTTGTGTATGTCGTGGATCCCGGCAGACTGCAGGTGAGTCGTATATCCTTTCTGGTGAAATTTGAGTTTGATTACCTTTCCGCCCTGCAATTAATGGGAAGTGTGTGCTTTATTTTAAACAAATCGATCAGCTAAGTGTTTACTAATTTGTTTATCATTACAAAGTGAATTGTAAACATCCCTCCTGGGAATTGTAAACGCCGAAAGTAATTGTTTACCCAAGGATTCATTAATTGAACGAGCATCTAACATATTTCCATCTCAATATTTCTCGATTTTCCAGAATGTCTTTGCTGCCAGCGATTTCGATGACTTTCTGGTGAACCCCAACAGCTGGACGGCGGCCACGCAGGAGACATTTCTTACCTGGGGCCTCCTGGGAGCCTCGGTTATTGCTATAACCAGCCGGAGTCATGCCAATGCCAACAAGGCGGCCCTAAGGAGAGATGCTATCCTACTGGTTCTGCTCACCCTCATCGGGCTGGGCTTGATGGCCCTGCTAGCTCTATGCTGTGCCCAGATTCTGTGGCAGCATGGCTACGTCTATGTGCCAGGATCCTTTGGTGAGTATTGCCTGGGACTCGTAGGACCACAAACTGACTTCTAACTTCTCAATACAGAGAACCCTGACTGCTATACGGCCGTGTACTCGCTGCAGACGCACCCCAATCCGAACCTGGTGTCCTATCCGCGCTCGCTGATTCCGCACTACTCATCCTTTATTGGGGAGACCTACAGGAGGAACCGCAGTATGATCCACGTGGAGAGCGGCTTCCAGGCGTTGCGTTTCATCTCGGAGATCTTTCCGGCCGTTCTCTCGCTGGCCAGCGAAAGCATCTCGTGGGTGTGGGGCGCCGTGGCCTTTGCCACCTTCGCGGGATTCGGACTGGCGCAGCTGTGCGTGATGTGGAAGCCAATTTCGAGTGCGCTGGGTAATTCCACCAGCTCGGTGCTACTCAGCTGCGTCACCGGGCTGTTGCTAAGCATCCCCTTTGCTACCGAGATGGGCATATCCATACTGTACTATGTGGACTTCCTGCTGGGCGGCTCGTGGTTCATTCCGATCATTTGGACCGCCCAGATCTTTGGCGTGTTCCTCATACGAGGTCGCCCCTACAATGGGGACGATCTTGTGAATGATCTGCGACTGTGTGGCTCCATGTCCGCTTTCCTGGCCTTGTCCTGGAACGTACTGCTGCCCATTGGCCTGATCACGTTGTCGGTTGTGGACTACAAGGCCTCGCTGTCGAATCAGTTCTACTATTGGCGTGGAAAGTCCTACTTTACGTACTGGTCCAGGAAAATGGGCAGCCTGATCCAGATCGGAGTCCTGCTGGTTATTCCAGTCACAGCTATTATCCAGATCTATCGGTATCTGGCCCACGGTCCACCGGATATCTTGGAGGTGGGTAATCCTGGAGATTCTAGGAACTAATTAAATAACTAATTAACTTTTGGTTATTCCCACAGCGCATTCAGCTACTCTACCGTCCGCCGGAGGAGGGACAGGAGTCCCGGCGTCCATCCGCTCGCCAAAGTGCCGCCCAGGGACGACGCAATGCCTTGGGTCAGACCTCAGAGGGCACTCAGCACGATGCCCAGAACGATGCTCCGCCCAAGTACACGCCGCCTCCGTCCTACACCACGGCCACTGGAGCTCGCCTGGCAAAGCTCCTGCGCCAGAGCATCCGCCGCAGCGTGCGGAGGTGAGACAGCGCTGCCTGAGGAGATTCCAATCAGATTCTAATAAGTACTCCTTCATTAGGGTTCTGGGAGACTCGAGTCGCACTCGGCCCGTGCTCTCGCTCGACGCGGAGTCCGCTTCGCCAGCGGCACCGCCCGATTACTTGACCATACTGACCAATCCGGCTAGCAGCAGCTCCAATGCAGAACCTTCGCCAGCGTCCAGCAGCAGTCCCGAGTCCATTGAGATTGGCCAACGTCCCGCTGGTTATGCCCAACGCTCGCAATCGCTGGGCCGGAAGCTGCACCGCTCGGGCGCTTCCACGCTGGAAAGGCGCCCCTACACGGCAGAGGATGTGGTGACCATACTGCGCTCCTCAGGGCGCCACCGCCAGTCGCAGCTGGGAGGCACTGCCAGCACCCTGCCACGCCCCCCAACAGCCGCCATGTCCACCCACATGGAGGACGCCTCATTCCGATCCATAGAGAATCTTGTGCTGAACGCAGAGCCGCCGGACCGAACGCCGGGCGTGGAGCTGGAGCTGGAACTGGAGGCTGGACGGGCGGAGGAGTGCGCGCAAAATAATACATCTGTGATTTAACTGACTAATATCGTACCGTACATAGGCGTAACTCTTATGCGATCCCACATATCTGCTTGCTTTCTTAGACTTGATTAGCGCTAGTTATACAAATACGAATAATACTTTGTAGTTATGCGAATAATAACGAAAACAACTAGTTGGTAATCCCAAGAGTGAGTTTATTCCTGTGTAACCGGTATTCACTCCGTCGATCTAGGTGGAGTGATGATTTGGTACCCCACCCCTCTGTCGGTCCATATTTCATGCTTAGGCAGTTGCCCTTAAAATTATCCCAACAATGGGAGGTCTACGTGCCCTGCAGTCGAGGGCCGCGTATTTAAAAGAGGAATCGGAGCCTTAAGCCGATTAATAAACGTGACCAGTCAAAAAAGCGAGAAAAAAGAAGCGGAAGTCCAGGCGGCGAGCATCGCCAACAAAGGCGCCTAATTACCCGGGGACAGGAAGCTGGCTACAGTTGCTACGAATTTCGATGAAAATGTCACGCAATTTCCCTTGATTTTTCATTGTGACTTGCAGCTTGCATCTGATTTCGGTGCAAAAAAGTTAATCCGCGGAATTTTCAAATTGGCACGTACCTGGCGGGCTGCAGTGGGGTGTTGCCAGAAACACCATGTTTGAAAGTAAAACAAACTAAAAATATAGATGCTCGATTGAGTTTTATTTAAATGAATCCTTTTTCTTAGTGACTGGTTAACTAATTTATAAAATAAGCTTGTCTTTTAAATGTGGCTGTCAATACGATGTGGCAACTCTGCTCCAGAGAAGCGCAAATATGAGTCGTTAACTAAAGATGAGCTACACTGTGAGTGCTACATAATTAGCTGAGTACATCAATCTCATACATTTTTAAATACTTGTATTTAATAATTAAACTAACTGTTAATTATGCACAATTTCTTTCCCTCAATAATAAAAACAAAACTCCATTGTTTCCAATCACGCTCTGCAGCTGCACATCCCTCTCACGTGCTCGTTCCGCTCACGCTGCCATCGTCACCCCCGTTGGTATTTTTGGTATTTTCCGAAGCGGTCGGACGCTAGTTTGCGGATCGAAAATTCAGTTCGAAAAAAACAACGGAAGCGAGCGCACGCACGCTCATTTTCAAACCGCGTCGCGCGTCTAAAAGTTTGAGGAGTCAAGAGTCAGAGGCTGAAACTGGCAAATTGGAAAACTTTGAGAGACGCGAAACTTGTGCATGTGCAATTAGAATCGCGCGTTCTTAAGCCACTTCGCCATTAAGCCAGCCAGTCAGCCCAGGCAGCCACTTAGAGCCGCCAAAGTTTTCTGCCGCGCCGCCTTCGTAAGTCGCAGGTCGAAAAGTGCTCAAACAAGATTTCCACTTGAAATTCCTGAATTTCGTTTGTCTGCGCGAAACGAAACGAATCGAATCAAATCGCAGCAGCAGCATTGAGCATTCAGTACAAAAGCGTAAATACGAGTCGAATTTAAATTGCGGCACCAAGTTTTTCGCCTGCCCTGTGCCTGCAAGTGTATTTTGCCCCAAGTGTCTTTGTGTCAGTGGTTCTTTGTCTCTGTGTGGGTGTTACGATACATTTGGATTAGCGGTGTGTTCGCCTGATTAAAACGGTAAGTGTCCTGTGAGCTGAGAGCAAAGTTTAGTGTTAGTTCCTGTGCTGCTCCTGCTGGTGTTAAATCCCTCACTCGCACACGCCTGCGAGCAGCGCGCACTCACAACTTATTTGCCGCAATTTGCTCTAGTGTTTTGTATTAGCATTTTTATGTCCCGCCTTGCCAAAGTTGACAAACAAAACGCACACGGACGCACCAACACCAATACACGACACGCACGCACACAAAGGATTTCATTACATTTTTGGGTGGGACGGCAACGTAACGGTAACGGTAACCCTCCCCGAGAACTGTCTCTCTGTCGCTCTGCTGTTCTGTCTCTGCAGCTAGCCATGGTCGCCATCTCGCTCGCTCCCACAGCCCCGAATGCTGTGCTACTGAATTTGTTTTCGCCTTCTTCGCCGCTCCGTTCTCTCCTGTTTTTATTTATTTTGATGGCGTATTTTGCCATTCCGCTTTGTACGAATTGCGTAGCTTGTCGCCAGCTCTATCCTTCTTCTACAGTCCAGCCTCACTACAGGGAACTATCGGTGATGGGGAACGGATGGAATGGCGAGCTAAGAAAAGTCATATTAGGAAAATCGAACATTTTATTGGTAATCTACAATAATAATCTACAATACATTTATTTGGACTTGGTAATAAAATATTAATATTTTACATGATTTAATTTTCATCTAAAAAACATTTTATGTGTTAAAGTGCACAAAAATGGACTATTAATATAATCTGTTAACTTGTTAAAATCAATATAATTATCACTTTTTATTACCTTTTTCTTCTTATCCTTAGTGATTCCCTGTTTAAATATAACATATTCGTATTAAACCAAAACTCCCAAGCTAATTTCAGAAATAAATACAATTTCTGTTTGTAATTAAGTCAGGGTTTCCTGTACCGAGGTCTTCCTGTCTATCCCATCCTGGCTGTCAGCTTTTCCTGCTAGTTTCGGCCTGCATTGAAATGAGTTCGCAATAAATATTGCCCAATGTCAAATAAAAGGGCGATGAGCCAGCCTTTTTGCTTTGCTCCGCCGCCTGCCGCCTGCCTGCCCTTCTTCCTTCTATTTCCATCTCCGTCTATCTTTTCTCTAATCTCGGGGGACACTAATGTTTTACGACAATTCCTATGCCGCCCAGTACAAACTTAATGCACACATCAATGGCAAATTAGATATACTCCACACACAGCAAATGTACTAATAACAATCATCGACGAGTGTGTGCGGGCTGCCTCCGAGGCGACCGACCGACCATCCATTCCATCGAGACGATTGTTTTGTTGATTCGGCTGTTACTTCCAATACATTGGCATTTAAGAGGGGGCTCGAGGAGTTGGAGGAGACTCCAGTCCACTTATGCCTGCCTTATGTCTCATTTGTCGTCGGGCAAATGGAAATCGTTTTGTTTTTGCTTTGTCAAGTGACAAATTTTCATTGTCTCCCGCCACTAATCGCTTACTTAAAATAAAAAAAAAATAACATCGAAGAAAACACGCCGAAGACGCCAAATGCGGAGCAGGGACACAAAACAAGAAATAAGACATAAGACAAGTGTAAATAAACACTTGAACGTGGGCGGGGAAGTGGCTTCGAGGAGGAACGACTAACGCATATCCTCTGAGGGGAAGAAAAACGCTATTGACATTAACTTTGACATTCGGAAAAGCACAAGGAATGCGGAAAATGGCGCAGAATTATTACCTTATTGAAATATACTCCCTGACTTCTGTGTTTACCACTCAATAAACTTTGTTATTGAAGCTAACATCTTAACCATTTCATGTAATTTTTGTGCCTTTAGTTTACCGTAATTTAAAATGTAGTATTTTTGATGACAATTCAGTTATTTTATTACTAATAAACATAATTTTAACGGGTAGCTCATCAGCAAAAATATATGAAATGATTTTGTTTTTAAACTAAATAGATACATATTAAGAAAATAGTATAAGAACTTCTCAGTTCCTAAAGGGGTCTCAAAAAAAAAAAAAGCAAGTACCTACCAAGTATACCCCCAAATACCCTCTCATTTCCAGTGTACTTACTGTTCGGTCTTGCCTCTTTTGGTGGCATTGCCCGCGGCACCTCCACACTCGGAACATTTTGCTTTAATTTCCAGCGGACAAACCACTTTGTTATCGCCACGACCAAGGGCCTTTAATCTCTGGTTCTGACCCTCCGTCTGGCCATTGATTTACGTCTCTATTTTCCCGAATGTAGTGCAATCGATTTAGATTGATTTTGTTTAAACAAACTGCACAGGGCACCACCAGCAAGCAGCAGCAGAGAAAAAGAGTTTCGGATCGGTGTAATAAATAAATCGAATCGGAATCATTGGGCTGCTTTTAATGCCAGCGTTAATTGCGAGAGCCGCCCAATTCCATTTCCATTTCCAATTCCAATCCTACAGTTTCTACCACATTTTCATGCCCATTTCTAGGCTCGATGCCGATTCCAATTCGGATTCCTATGCCATCGATGCTTTGGTAATTAGTTGTGAATTGGATTGGGGATCACATAAAAGTGTTGATTACACACTCCGATGGCTGCGCCCCCTTAACCCGCTGGGTGCCAAGTGTTTTGTTTGTGTTTCTCTCTCTTCCTCTCTCTGTGTGTGTCTTTTTGGGGCTTTCGGGGGAATTAGGGTTAGCCGTGCGTAGTGAAAGTCTTGGAAACTGCGGCAGGTGCAAGAAGTTGGTCAGTCGTCAGCAGGAAGCGCTCCAATTAATCGCCCTTTATCGCAGGGAATTTCAACTACGCAGCCAATTAATTGGGGCGCTTAAAGACGAGATCTAGAAACAGTTACAGCTACAGAAGTTCCCATAGTTAAACGACTTTAATTGAATTGCTGGAATTGCGGTTGGTCGGAAATTACAGTGACTAGAAATTCAAATTGTACAAGTGTCTCAGCAGATTTGATTAGCAGCGCGGAGGAGGAAAGAGGCTTGGCCAGTAGGAGCCATCCACCCTTTGCTGCCATCGCTGCCCATTTTGTCAATTACAAAAATGCTAAAAATTTTCCTTGCAAGTCATGGTTGCTGGGGGAGGGATAGGGAAACATCTTCGCATAGTTGCAGCAGCAAAAACATCAAAGTCATTTCATGTCTTCATAAATTCTCTAACCAAAAAGAGCAAGAAGACCCCTCCCGGCCTCGCCTGCCTCTGCCACCCTCGCCTTTCGCTGTAACCTCACTTTTGACTAAGTGAAATGACCTGCCATTTTGTAAGAAAAAACGCCAAGAGAAAAAGGCAAAAAAGGCGAAGAAAACCGAAAACAAAAAGCTCAAGTCACAACTAATAAGATTGAGTTAAAAAATGAGGGGACCGGGGACCGGGAACCAGGAGGAGCAGCCCGAAGAGAAGGGTATACTCGTGGCAGGAGAAAGAGCGATCAGCGAGGGAAGGTTAATGTCTTATCGACATGCTGCAATCTATGTATTTAATTGACTCGACTGCAATTATAGTGTACACTCTGTCTCTCGCTATATATATAAATAAATGTGTATATATTGTGTAGTGTCTTCTTCCTGCAGATAAAACGTCGTAAAATGAAAAAGAAATACTTGCCTATAATGATTTCGCATAAATCGTGACTACTCGCCAAAATGAAAGGCGAGAATTTATACTAACAGTGTACGAGGTGTAGTTGTTGGAGCTACAACAAGTTACAATGTAGGCAACGCTCCATTCGCAATTCAGCGCGGAGTGTCGGTCGATGTCAGAGGCTAGTACTCCCCAGATCCCCTGGATATCCCCTCCCAGCACCACTTGGCATGCCAATCGTTCGTTCGACGTTCCCCGAGACTCTGAAGCTCAAGCTGAGGCTGTAGCCGAAGCTGGAGCTGGATTTTCAGCCAGTGTCTGATGCCTTTGGTCAGCCAAAGTCAAGCCAACAAAAATCCGAAGCCAAAAAATAAAATAAGAAAGAAACAAGGCGTTGAATTGACTTTGGGAAGTCGATGTTTAGATACTCTATTTATGAAAATATGTAGAAGATCTTCTATAAAGAATATTTAACTATAATCGATCGTGCCTATTCCATTTTAGCTTAAAGAAAACAGCAAACGTTCACTTAAACAATGCATAAACATAAAATGTAATATATATATATGGACTCTACACCATTTTTAGGTAATTTAAAGCCTCCTTCTGAGAGTCACAAACCCTGAAATATAAGTAAAACTCCTTCCAAAAAAAAGGGTATCTAAATAAAGGAAAAGGCCATGAAACCTGTAAGCGGCCACAATTCGCGGCCAGCTCCTAGAGATGCGCACGTGACTTGGTCATCCTTAAGATTCCCTTTCTCTTCTTCGCTTCCCTAGCCCCACCTCCGAATCACGTTCTCCACAAATTGAAATTTATTTGTGTTGCCACACCAGTTAATGCTTATTTATAACGACAATTAATCGCTCGACAAAGATAAAGCGAAGGGATTGGGGGAGAAAAAATCAGAGCAAGGAGAGAGAGATACTTTTTTGAGGAATTTATTCGAGTGTGTGTGTGTTGGCTGTGTGGAAATTAAAAGCAAATATAAAATATGTCAAACTATTTGCATATTTAATTTGTTTTTTGTAAAGCCAGCTCGCGCTTGGTGAAATATTTGACAAGTTTATTCGGATAATAAACTGGGCTAAGTTATGATTTATGAGGGGGATTACGCCATATCTATGTATATGTAGTGGGAGTGCCTGGTTCCCACGCTCACGCCACCATCCCTAGGAATCAAAAAGCTGCAAAAACATTTAGCCACGTTGGGTTAGGGACACTTGGAACGCGGACAGACGAGGGACAATGTCTCCGGCCATTGCCAAATCGTTAGCACTTGGCACTCTTGGCATCGCATCCGCCAGATACTCGCAGCATCATCATCATCGTCGCCGTCTCCGTCGCCGTCGTCGTCAGTTCCAATCATCATCGTCATCACAATCCCCGGCTCTCGAGACACGGTTCGTTTCGGGGCTTAGACTTTCAAGTGTGTAATGAAATAAAAATATGTATTTAAACTTTATTTGATTGTCCGTTGATTTCGGAGGACAGACGACGAACGACAGACGGCAGCTTCTCCTCCGTTCCTAATGAAAGAATGTAATAAACCAATTTAGTTTCTCTTTTTCCCCGCCATTTGCATTCTTCCGGCTTGGTGGTGGCCTGGCCTGGCTGGCTGTCTTGTATAAATTTTGGAAGCTAACCAGACGCGACATTCCCTTTCAGTTCGGTCGGTTCTTTGCCCATCATTAGGCCTGACAAAAGTTGTTCTTCCAACTCATTTGTACAATGGGAAATCTTCCCATAATTAACGGCAGTGCTTGGACACTGAATTCAAGAGGGGAGTACGAACTCGGACTCGGACTCGAGCTCGGAATTTCTATGCCTCGCTGCACACAAATGACGGGAGATGGTTCAGGAGGGGACACTCAGACGATGGGCAATGCAATTGGATTGCCTGGAGTATATTCCTATTGTTATAGTTTGTCATTCCGATTGTTGTTGTGTGTAGGTGACCATCCCACTATGGGGAAAATTACCACTTTATCTGGCATTTGCATGTTTTTTAAAAGTTTTCTAATTACGACAATTTTACTGTTAACGCATTAAGAAAACATCAGACTGTTATGCCCCAAACTCAAAATGTTAAATTTAACAGTCCCCTGTTAGAAAAACGGCTGTTAAGTCAGCTGTTGCAATCGAAAGCACGTGCGGCTAAGTTGTGTGAATTTGTACGCTGAGTTTGGATTTTAATATTTAATGATGGAACAACAACTAGAGGAAAACCAAAACATGAATGCTGATCTCGCAGGTTTGCACTGTGTGTTAAATGTACTAAATCGTTAAAATTGTGCGTGTGTATACTAATATTTTGCAGTTTTCTAAGAGCTTCCTTAGCTGAATTTTTAGAAACAAATTTCAACTTTGGAAAGGATTATCTAAGAGAGTTTAGAATTGTTTAAGTGTTTGTCCAAGTGATTGTTGTAGCGTTGTCAATTCTGAGTTTACAGGAATTGGTCCTAATGTCATATTTTTCCATATTTTGGCGGAATTTGCATTTTTATTAGGTAACCTCACTTTTTCCAACGTCGACTTGTTTGCAGTGTGGAATAGCGAGAGGGGCCGGCACGAGCGAGAGAAGGCCGTTCAAAGATATTTTGAACTGCATGCGTGCAATAATGTGGATGATAATATTTTAAAACATAAAAGTCACCAATTTTGCAACAATTTGTATTACAACTGGCCTCAAAAAACTTCAAAAAATTTTCCGAAATAACTGGAGTTGATCAACAAATAATCTACAATTTGAGGATCATTTTGATATGTTTGTCTTGTCAATTGCCAATAAACTTAGAAAAATTCGAGGCATACTGTCACCAAACTGGCGAAATGATTGTGGACAGTTATCCATGGCTCCCCATGACACCAACACTCCATAAAATTATTGTGCACTCAAGGCAAATCATGGAAAATACGGTGCTTCCAGTCGGCTGTTTTGGTGAAGAAGCGTCTGAGTCCCGCAACAAAATTTATAAATCGGATAGACTTCATCACTCCAGAAAGCACAGTCGATTTGAATCTTTAGGCGATGTGTTTAAACGAGCTTTGGATACATCAGATCCAGTGATTTCTTCCCTAAATTTATCGCGACGCATAAAAAAACATAAAAATCTTTCCCT
>VNJZ01007269.1:0-15794 GCA_008042795.1 Drosophila asahinai | reverse complement strand
CAAAAGACCTAACATCTGGTCGTGGTGCAACAAGGCCTAGGTAATAATAATAATAATAATAATAATAATGAGATCAAACATTGCGAGTAGAAAGTAAGCTGTTGCTGTAGGGGAAAATGTGTCAAGGTTTCGAGTCGCTACTCGTGGTGTACCACAGGGATCTGTATTAGAGCCGTTTTTGTTTACCATATATGTTCATGACCTGTCAAGTGTTTTGTCTATGTGTAATGTTCATATGTATGCAGATGATGTTCAGTTGTATGTCAGCCGTTCGTTAAGTCAAGTTGAAGAATGTATAAATGTATGTAATATTGACTTGAGTGTTTGCAATTGGGCTAAGAAAAATGGCCTGAGCCTAAACCCAGTTAAGTCCAAATGCATCGTCATATACAAAAAGAATATTCAAACGGATCATCTACCGAAACTCCGACTGGGAGCCACGAATTTGGAATATGTAGAAAAGGCTTGTAATTTAGGCTTTTTTTTTAATAAGACACTCTCTTGGAATGATCATATGAACATAGTTACAGGGAGCACATATGGTATGTTACGATAATTGTACGTAACAGTCTTTTCTTCCGACTAATATCCGACTTTTAATTGCCAAAACTTTGATTATGCCAACACTTTTTCATGGGCTTGAAATATTTGCTGTGAGTATTATTGCGACGCAATAAGTCAGCAAAAGACTAAGGTGACATTCTACAATGTTGCACGATGCGTTTACAATTTGAGAAGAACCGACCACGTAACCGAGAGCGGTAATAACATCTTTAACCTAAATGTTCGTACCTAGATCGATTTCAGGATTTTAATATTCCTTCAAAAAATTATAATATCGAAGCAACCTGCCTTCCTCGCAACGGACGAATAATATTATAAGTATACGCACAAGACTTGCAAGCTCTGACAGGCAATTCTTCGCTTACGCTATTCAATTATGGAACTATCTACCCAACAAACTTAAGTCAATTAGAGGCACATTACAATTCGAAAAACAACTAAAAACTTATCTTAGCTCACCCACATAAATCATAAAACTTAAAACACTTTAAAAATTTGTAAAACAAATAAAATACACTTTCTTATAATTATAAAAAATATATATTCTAAATCATTAGTTTAATAAGTCAAATAAATCTTGTTAATATTAAGATATCTTTAATAAGTTATGAAATCTTTTTGTGACTGACGCAATAATTTAAAAGTATATATTTGTAGCGTCAATAAAATAAACAAAAGTCTAAATCTAAAGATAAAGAAGGAGAGTAAACAAGAATTAAGCAGAAATAACAAAATTCACTTTATTCAATTTCATTCCATTACTATTATAAAAAGGAGAAAAACAAAACTTGCAACTAAAGTAAAGAATACAACAAAAAATTTATTCGTTGGCTGCGATCGAGCTAGTGCTGGTGCGTCGTCGGGTCTTCGTATATTTAGCTTATTAATAATTTAAAAAGCATAATTTTCATTGCGATTAGATTTAATTAACGATTGTTCTAATTCCACAGAGTGTTTGTTCGGGAAGTGAACCGGTACCGGGTATCTCATAGTCAAGTCACAGAGCTACGAGCAGCTCTAAGTTCAGGTGGTTTTCCCCTAGGTCCAATGAAAAAGGCCTTCTTGAGTCTTTCCCCAAAGAGGGCAATTTTCTCAAGTTTGAGGAAGTCAGCACTACGAAAACGTTAGGAAGTGAAGTCTAGGAATTGAAGTCTTGTTTTTCAAAACGTGAAGTCCTTTCCCAGATTGCTAGACGTTTTGATCCATCCGGTTACCTTTCCCTATTCAGAGTTTAAGCAAAAATCTGTGACGAGTTGTATTTAAACTCCCCACAAAACAGTGTGCAGTGGATGCACACTGCCGAGGGCAGCAGCCGCTTGGCAACCAAGCGGGGTAAGGGGACGGGGGAGGGCAGCCCAGGAGATCTGCCTAGCAACAGACAGGCAGTGCCGACGCAGGTGTCCGCAACAAAGAAGACGCCGCTAATATAGCGGGACTTAGGCGGACATTGGACCCGGTGGCGTAATCGGCGGCCGTGGACTTTGGCCGTCAAGGAGGAGACGCCGTGAAGAATAACGGGTCGGCCGGACTTTGGACCCGGTCACGCGACATTTACCGGACTTTGGACCGGGTGGCGTAACCGATGCGGGCAGGAGCAACGGGACTGGCGGAGCCTATAAAAGGCGGAGGACGCAGGCGCACGGCAACTAGTACGAGTGCGTCAACGGAGCCAGTGAAAGTGACCCAAGTAACCAAGATCAAGAAGCAAAGTCGAGAAGTTCGGAGCTTGAAGTGGCAAGCCTTCCGAGCAGAGACTCCAAAGCTGAGATCTGTTGCGTTCAGAGGATACGGTCACGGAGTCAAGGAACCACGGAATCAAGGAGTCAACAGCCCAAGGAACAGCGAGGTCCTGTGGCAAGGACCAATCGGAGAAATCAACGGTCAAGTGGAGTCAAGTTGTGGGAGTTGCGCGCGTGGCTAGGCTTTGCCGGGCGATACACCGTGTCGACGATATCCCAGACCAAGGCGCAGAGCGGGCGATAAGGGTGGCTAGGCTTTGCCGGGCGATACATCCTGCTAGCTCGGTGCTTGAAGCTGCAAAGCGGGCGATCGGAGTGGCTAGGCTTCGGCTGGGCGGTACACTCCGCTAGCTTTGTAGTGAGGTCGCGAAGTGGGCGTTCGGGGTGGCTAGGCTTCGGCTGGGCGATACACCCTGCTAGCTTCGGCAGCGAGACAACCAAGCGATCGGCGAGAAAGGAGTGTAGCCGCACACAATCGTTGCGAGCTAAACCAAAGAAATCAGCTCGTTACAAATCCTTACCAAAAATTGGTTGGGATGATTTTCATCCCGCAGAACTGCTTAAACAGTGGCACGATATTCTTCGCAGCCACGACATTGTACATAAAGGTCGCATTCCGCGCTGGATACAGTTTCAACCTGGCGTAAAGGTCCAAATTTATAGTTTTTGTGATGCTTCACAAGGGCATATGGGGCGGCGATATACATGTGGGAATGTGTGTGTGTATACGTTCCATCCCTACGAGAATAAAGATAGCACCGCGAGAGAACCGAAACGATGCTGAAGCAGAGAGCAAAGAGAAGAAAACTCAGCTCTTTTTGCGTTAAGTTTTCGCGACGCTCGTGTGTTTGATGGTTCCGAAATTTTGCCTGTCGAGACATGGTTACGTGAGTTTGAAGGCACGGCAAGTCTTGTGTGTTGGAACGATCTTCAGAAAATATTGTTTGCTAAAAAGTCGCTAGGGGGGCATTGCAAAATTATTCGTTTGCAACGAGCGTGGACTAAACTCGTGGATAAAACTAAGAAATGCATTACTAGAGGAATTTCGATCGATCCCGCTTAGCGCGGGAATGTAGAAATGGACGCTCTTATGCAGTTCGTCATTGACTGTATCGACGAGCTATCAGTAAATAAATCAATTTTTTACGGCGCGAAAAATGTAAGTGAATTTAAAAACAAATTAATGGATTAAAGAGCAGGAAATGATAAACAAAAATGCAAATCATTTTACTCAGAAGACATAAAAAGCCAAGCCGTGGTTAACAAGAGCTATAGAATGCTATAATTGAATGAATTTTGACATATTGCTAAAAATTGCCCACAAAAAAAACAGTGAGCAGTTGAAAATAATTCGAATATCAATCGTGTCCAACTCAAGAACGACCTTACAAGCATAGAAATGGCTTCTGATAGAAAAACTTGCTTAGTGCTTTTCGATTCCGGTAGCAAGTTTAATAAAATACGCAAAGATTTGTATAACGAAATGAGCAAATTTAAGCTCGAAAAATGTGCTGTTTTTTTAATCGGTTTTGTAATGGTGGCAGTAGAATTCGTCCAATTGAACACTTTCGTCGTTCAATCCATATAGACTAAGGCGAGAATTTTCTCAATTTCTATGTTGTTCCCATAAACTGTGTAGATATTAAATTAATATGCTTACATGCTGATATTTTATTCGGTCGAATCGGTTTAAGCGTTCAAAAAGCGCAACCCAAAAACGAAGATTTAGAAATGAACCTAATGAAAATCGATGTCGTGGGCGAATGTGAAATAAATATAAACAAAGCCGCCAGTGTGCAAGTAAAGTACATTAACTAATTTCAACGAATTAAACAACGGGCGTAGAAATGCGGATAGCAGATGAAACTCCAAAAATTTCGAGACCGCGACGACTTCCCTTTGCAGAATCGCGTATCGTAGAGCAGCAATTCGACGAGTGGCTCAAAAACGAGATTATTGAAGATTCAATTCCGAGTTCACAAAGTCCTCGTCCAGTCTCCCCTCGACTTTGTGTCAACTATAAACGCATAAACAAGGTAATTATTAAGGGCCACCTTCCATTACCTCTCATAGACGAGCAGTTGGGCTATCTTCAGAATGCAAACATCTTCAGCACAATAGATCTGAAAAATGGCTTTTTTCACGTGGTAGTAGCTGAGTCGAGCAGCAAACATACTTCTTTTGTGACGCAAAGCGGCCAATATCAGTCCAAAAAAAGTCCCGTTTGGCTTGTCCAACTCTCCTGTAGTATTTCAACGCCATATCAATGCCATTTTTCGACCACTCACTCGTAGGGGAATAGCCCTGCCTTATATTAACGATATCATCATCCCTTCGATCGACGAAAGTGAGGCACTACTCAACTAGAAAGAAGTCATTCGAACTTGTGATGAAAATGGCCTGGAGTTAAATATAAAAAAATGTGCTTTTCTTCAAACACGAATTAAATTTCTTGGGCATATAATAGAGAATCGCAAGCTGTATCCATGCTCAGAGAAAATAGACGCAGTCATGAAGTTTAAAAACCCACAGACTATGAAGCAACTATGCCAGAATCGCAAAACCACTCACAGATTTGACTAGAAGGGGTACGAAAATCGAAATAAGAAAAAAAACAAGTTGCGATTGATAATGTTAAAAGAATTTTAACGGAGAGTCCAGTTTGGAGTATTTATAACCAAGAGTACAAAACAAAAGTCCATATGCATCTCAAGACGGGTTCTGCGCAGTTCTGATGCAGATATCTCCTTAGGATGGCCAACTGTACTCCGTGCACTATATGAGCAGAAAGACGACGTCGGTTCAAAAAGAATACCCCAGCTACGAATAGGAAGTTTTTGCTGTTGTAGAAGCTTGTAAATGACATCGAGCTAATCGTAGTCCCTAAGGAAAGGCAGAGTCATATGATGACTCGTGCTCATAACAGAGGTCATTTTGCTGTAAGGAAGACCAAAGAGCTCGTTTGTAAAGACTATTTTATACCAAACATCGATCAGAAGATTGAGAATCACATAAGTTGTTGCATTCCTTGTATTCTCAGTAATCGCGAAAGTGTCAAACAAAAAGGATTTCTACACCCACTAAGCAAAGACGAAGCTCCGCTGCACACGTTCCACGTAGATTTTCTTGGTCCCCTGGATCCGACAAACATATATTAGCTGTCATCGATTCATTCACGAAGTTTTGTTGGCTATACGCCAGCAAGTCAACTTCATCAAACGACGTCATTGTTAAGCTGCGACAGCATAGCGCTATTTTCGGAAATCCATCTCTTATCATTTCTGACAGTGGTGCGGCCATTACGTCACAAGAGTTTCTCAAATACTGCGAAGAAGAAAACATAAAAGCGATCAAGACTACGACAAGATTACGCAAATTTTACGGTCAGGTGGAGAGGCTGAACTCGATTTTCATTTCAGTTCTTTCAAAGCTCAGCGTGGACAATCCTACTAAATGGTACCGGCATTTTAATAGAGTTCAACAAGCCAGTTTTTACCAGAAGTATTTCTACAACGCCATTTGAACTCTTAGTTGGAGTTAAAATGCGCACGAAAGAAGACGATCAGCTACAGACTCTACTTTAAAAGAAAACAATTGATGTTTTTTTTGATTACCGCGACGATCTCAGGGAAAACTCTAAGTTACACATCTTAAAGCTCCAAAAAGAGAACCAGAAGTCATATAATCTTCGGCGGAAGACGGCAAATCAATACAAGCAGGGTGACCTTCCCGCCATAAAACGAACTCAATTTGGCGCTGGACTTAAGCTAAAACCAAGGTTTTTGGTTCCATATCGAATAACGAAAGTCTAAACAAACAATTCCCACGACGTTCAAAAAGTAGGAAATTCCGAAGGTCCTGGAAAATCTTCAAGTTGTGCCGAGTATATGAAGCCTTGGCCAACCAATAACAACATTTCCAACTTAGACGACTCTGACAACCAAGCATTCTAGGCGAATACTTACGGAGGATAGCCGAATGTGGGAATGTGCGTATGTATACGTTCCATCCCTACGAGAATAGAAGACGAGAGGTTATTTGCGATTTCCAACGACGATCGCGAATATAAGACGAAGACGAGCAGCAACGACGAGAGAGGACCAGCAAGGACGAGGGAGGACCACGAGCAACGACGAGAGACCGGCAAAAATACGTACAGTAGAGTTTTGCGAGAAGCCGAAGCAGACGGACGACGACGACGAATAAGTTCCTGAGGCAAACGACGTTCGCGAATATTCTGTTGTGAAATTATCAAAACCCCCCTAGACACTTGTATTCAGCTATATCTAACCCACGATACTAAACTTAATCGTTTAATCGAGTTTTAAATAAAACAAAACTATATCTAATCCTACATACATTCATGTTCAACAAGACGGTATCGTTTTCTATGAGCTTTCGACAGCCAAAACTAAGGTTGCTCCAGTAATTACAGTATCTCTTTCGCGTCTGGAGCTTTGCGGAGCTGTCTTTTATTCAGAACCTTGGGCCGCAGTCCTTCCTCAGATCCCATTCTTAACTATGGACTGATTCAGTGATAGTTTTGACCTGGCTAAAAAAGTCACCATGTCAGTGTTAGCTGCGCAGGTTGGTCAATGGTTTCATTGGCGTTCTAAGTTCTAATGTTCTAATGAACCCTTTTGGCTGATTCGCCCACAGCACGACTGGCCAACGCCCTGTGAAGTAGTTTCTGAGACTGAAATTTATGCACCCCCCAACCTGATAATCTCATGCGGCTCAAAAATCGCTTTGTGCATCGAACATTTTGGCGCCCAACGTGGGGCAGTGTATAAACAATTAATTAACAAATAATTCATCCATAAACAAGTATAACTAGTCATCTCCGATAAATCTGTCGCTCGATCCGCTCATCACAACTCACCATCATGATAACCGCCGTCGAACTCCAACTTCACCGTCACCCACATCGCCAGTTAAATACGTTAACATAAAATTTATTAACTATTCGCAAAGTTAAGAAACGATTCGCAAATTTCCTAACGGCAAACGACACAGTCGCATAACCGTAACGGACCTATTCGCCACTCTCTTTCGCACATCTCGTCGCTTGTGTGTATGCATGGACCACGTTTTCTCTACACCGACTTCGATCGCTTAGTTCTCTTCGCTCCGTTATTTCGTGAACAACTAGTTGTTCTCGCTTGCCGACATATCGCCAATTCCTGCTACTGGTACAGTCTCAAGTCGCCACATTTACCTCTTCGTCTTCGTTTGTGGTTACCATAATTTGCTCTCATTTTAGCGTTCGCAAACCTTCATCGCTTTTATCGCAACAATGTCAGCGGCTATATTGGACAGTCTTAAACGCCAGCGCGCAAATATTATGCGAAATATTACTCGCATAAAGAGAATGGTCGCTACCCATGAAGAATAAGGGAAAAAATTACCAGCTGAACTTCTGTGCCGTTTGGGTATATTAGACTCATATCAGTTACGTAACCACAAACATAATAAGCCTGCACTAATATTCGTCAAAACTATTGCGGCGATATTTAAGGTGCAGCCTGTTGGCGCCTGAAACGCTCAGCAGCTGCGTAGTTTAATTAATAATGCATTTGCCTTATATAATTCCCTCTCATCATTAGGATCGCATGCAAAAATATCACAGGCAATGCTCATCTACGTAATCATGGAAAAGTGCGACCAGCAGACCAAAACAAAATAGAGCGTATCATTGGACTAGATCACCCTACCATTCTTAGACCAGTGTACGCAGCTGTTTGAATTACATTGCCAGTTTCTTTTGTCGGCTGGCCTTGCTCAACTCCAAGGATCGGAACGGTCAAGACAAAATCATCGCCCAGCTAGACCTCTCTGAAGGATGCATTTGGAACCTACAGACTTGGGAGAGCACTTCTCGATTCCTGCTCCCAAGTAAACTTCATCACTGAGGACTTCGTACAGCGACTTCGTTTACGGTGGGACAGACATTCAGTCCAAATCTGAAGCATCGGCCACTCACAAACTGATATCAAATATCGCATCACCGCATCTATCAAATCTCGAATTTCATCTTTCGCTCTCTCCGAAAATCTCTGTATCACTCCGCAAATCGCATATCAGCCTGATCTCGTAATTAACGTCTCTACTCGGAAGTTACCAGAGCACGCCGCTCACTGATGAAAAATTCTACCAATCACTCCATGTCGACATGTTGCTGGGAACCGAAGAATTTTTTGAAGCCTTGACAGTAGGACAAATTAGGCTGGGTCCTCAAAGTCCGCTGTTGCAAAAAACCTCGTTCGGTTGGGTTGTAACTGGCCGACTTCAGCAAACCGCTACAACAGAAGCATCCACTTGCTTGGCTCTCAACGCAAGTTCAATTGATTGTAATCTCATACGTCTTTGGGAACTGGAAGCTGTCGATTCGCCAGTAAATGACGAGCACTCTCCTCGCCTGCACCGGTAGGCCTATTGTCAAACTCCCCTTTAAGGATGACCCGAGCCGTCTGGGAAGTTCGTTTGACACCGCTTGCCGCCGGTTTCTAAGCATTGAACGTCGTCTATCGAAATTACCAGAACTTCGTCAACAATATTGCAACTCCATGGAGGAGTATGAGAGCTTAGGGCACATGTTCCCGGTTACTCATCCTAAACTACACGAGCCCCACTATAACACTCCGCATCACTGCGTTCTCAAACGTACTAGTGAGTCTACCAAGCTCAGGGTGGTTTTTGACGCCGCCTTGCGGACTTCAAATCAAACATCGCTGAATGACTTGCTATGCGTTGGCCCAACACTCCAGAAGGACCTGTACATGCAGCTCCTAAATTTTAGGATTTTATGGCTACGCCATCACTGCAGACGTGATTAAAATGTACAGGCAAATAAATCTTGACATTACTGATCGCAAATACCAGTACATTCTTTGGAGAGCATTTCCAGAAGACACTCTGCGCACATACCAACTGAATACGGTGACCTACAGCATTGCAGCGGCCCCATTCTTAGCAACACGTAGCCTGAATCATTTTGCCGATATCCATCGGACCGACTGTCCAGTTGGCGCAGATCATAAGATCATCATTTTACGTTAATGACTTACTTACGGGTGCAGATAGGACGCTTCGCATAATTAAGGATCAAGTCACGGAAATTCTTCTTCGGGGGCACTTCCCACTTACAAAATGGCACTCAAATGATGCTGGATTCAGGTCGAGCGGTGAGGGAGTCGCTAGCGCTCTTGGTGTCAACTGGAACCAACATGAAGATACACTTTTCTTCAAGTTCACCCCAAGGGTCCATTCAACGATCATTACCAAAATAACAATTTTATCCATCGCTTTGCTCGACCGTCTTGGACTACCCACGCCGCTTGTTGTCGTCGCGAAAAAATTTATTCAAGAACTTTGGCTCGCTGGCCTGTGGTGGGATGAGAGTGTACCACAGAATATACACACAGCTTGGAGCAAGTGCCCTGAGTCTTTCCAAACTGTCTCACAATTGTCAATTCCCCGCTATTGTCTCCAACACAAGCTTCGATCACTTCAACTTTATGGCTTCTGCGACTCATCAATCCGAGCTTACGGTTGCTGCATGTATCTACGCTCAGAAACAACGACTGGAAATATCGCAGTTCATCTATTGACTGGCAAATCCAGAGTGGCTCCTACTAAGAAGAAGTCTGTCCCGAAATTGAAGTAGTTCGGAGCGCACTTGTTAGGCCAACTGTACGCAAAACTAAAGCCCTTATTAGCGGACAGGATATACACCGCATATTTTGGATAAAACAACACTCAGTAACACTGTCAGCATTTGCCGGTAACTGCATATCAGAAATTCAAGACTGGACCGCAGATGACCAGTGGAAATATGTTCCGGGTGGAAGAAACCCGGCGGATATTGTCTCAAGTGGGACTACAACAACTGAACTCGCAACATCAATCTGGTTCACAGTCCCACCGTTTTTGACCCAACCGTCATCCCAGTACCCAACGTCTTCACAAACTATCAAAGAAAGAGCGCATTCTGCGCATTTGACCCGCATTGGCTTCTACATTCGTTGCCTCCACACCATCGCCTATGTCTTTCGCTTTGCAGCAATATTAAGAGGAGGTAAAATTGTCTGAGCATCGCTTACACCGGATGAACTCCGCCGCGCATCGTATAGCATCGAAGATTTTCGCTCGCTACAGAAAGCTAAACCGCTTACAAGACATCTAAAATATTTAACTCAATTTCTCGACAGCTCCTCAGGATATTCCCTCATCAGGGTTGGAGGACGACTCCAGAACGCTGACATCCCTGACTCTGAACGGCACCCGTTGTTGCTTCCCAAGAAGGCGCACTTCACTTGAATCTATGTTCGGCACTGGCATCTACGAAATTGTCACGCAGGTCCGAAAGCTCTTGTCGCGCTTATCCGTCTGGAATACTGGATCGTCAATGCCAAAGACCTCGCTCGTCGAGTGGTGCGTTCCTGTATGGCGTGCGTTCGGTTCGAGCCTAAACTGGAGAACCAACTCATGGGATCGCTGCCGCTAGAACGAATGCAACCACATAAACCGTTCTAGAAGTGTGGCGTCGACTTGAGCGGACCGTTCAACACGTATCTCCGCATCAGAGGAAAGGGTCCCACAAAGTCCTACTTAGCTTAGACAAAGCTAGGCAAGAAGCTATTTCATCATATTCGACAACAGATCTCATAACATTCCATTTCATCCCTCCTAGAGCCGCACATTTTGGAGGTCTCTGGGAGGCCACGGTGAAGAGCGCGAAGAGTCTGCTCTTCAGAACGCTAATTAACTCTAGATTCACATTTGAGGAACTCTGCACCATCACCGCGGAAGTCGAAGCGATGCTGAACTCGCGCCCGCTGTCTCCGCTATCTTCGGATCCCAACGACCTTGGAGCACTTACTCCAGGTCACCTCCTGGTGGGGAAATCTCTTCGTGCCCTTCCAGAGAGAATCCTCTCATTCACAAATGTTTTCAACCTGGAAAGATATGATGCAGTAACCGCAGCCAAGCAGGAATTTTGGCGTCGGTGGTCATCCGACTACCTGCAAGAGCTGCGTTCCCGCACTAAATCACAGTAGTCAATATTGTAGTACGGTCTGTAGACACAACCAATCATAATTTTTGAGTCGCCTCTGATATTGCACATTTGTAGCAGTAAATACTCGATTGTACTACCAATAGGTTGTGACAAAGAACCCGTGCATTAATCCTCTTGTTTACATATATTGCAACACCCCCAGCATGTCCTCCACGGTCCGAACAAAATAAGTTGGTCACATACTCCTATACTAGACATAAACCAAGATTGCGACACACATATAACATCAACATTTAAATCCACAAACAAATATCTAAACTCACTTATCTTGTTTGTAAGGCTTTGGGCTTTAAGTGACATATACTAAGACCATCCTTCTGTTTGTTTAAGATTCGCACTAATGCATGACGGTTTGCCTTGGAATAATTTAAATGCTCCTCCATACTAATAACACTAAACAGACTAAATACGCAATAGCTGAGCACACAACGCCAGAATGAGAAAAACACAGTACATGGGAAAGTATTTCGGTAAATTTTAAAACTATTAAAGTGTATATCTACTGTAATTAAAACTGAGACATTATGTATGTACGAAAATACTTGCTTACCCCATTTCCTACAGGGGGCAGATCGATAAAAAATCCTGATGCTCCCGACTCACATAGCTGCATATTTTGTTGCTGTTTTCATTAATTTATATAGATCGAAGAAGGATCTAGGAAGCTTACAGCGTTCGTTTCGCCTAATGGGCAGTATGAATTTACGCCCGTACCGTTTTGGAATCTCAAACTCTCCTGCGGTGTTTTGTCGGTATGTAACTGCCACATTGAGAGAGCTTATTCAAAACCAAACTATAGTGGTTTACATGAACGAAATAATCGTGCCAAGTAAGGATGTAAGCGAGGGACTTAAAGCCTTAGAGTCCGTATTGAGCGTAGCATCAAAGGCTGGCTTACGGATTAAGTGGGAAAAAGGCCAGATTTTGAAGAGCAAGATTAACTTTATTGGGTATAACATTGAAAACGGAACCATAGCACCAACTGATGAAAAGATAAAAGCTGTCATTAACTTTCCTATCCCTCAAAGCAGGCAAGCTTTGCAGCGATACTTGGGTCTAACATCTTATATGAGGCGTTTTATCAAAGGTTATGCTTTAGCAGCAAAGCCGTTAAGCGATTTGCTTCGACAGAAAGGGGACAAAAGGAAGACAGGAATCTCACGATGACCGAACCGGGTATAGTTTCCTTTAATTTTCTTAAACAATTACTGGTATCAGCACCAGTCCTCAAACTATTCGATCCGTAGGCCGTAACCGAAGTCCGTACAGATGCGAGCAAGTATGGCTTTGGTGGCGTTTTGATGCAGAAAGACTCAGAAGATCAGCAATTTCATCCGGTTGAGTTCATGAGTAGGAAGACAAACGCTTGTGAGGAGAAATACAGTTCGTACGAGCTAGAAGTTTTGACGATCGTTAACGCCATGAAGAAGTGGAGAGTATACCTTATTGGGAAACGAATTACAGTGGTAACTGATTGCAAGGCTTTTGCAATGACAATTAAAAAGGACGACCTGCCACCAAGAGTTGCCAGTTGGGCAATGGCACTGCAAGAGTTCGAGTTTAGAGTGGAGCATAGGGCAGGAACAAAGATGAGGCACGTAGATGCTTTGAGCCGTTTGTCGTGCTTACTAATTACAGATAACGATAAGGGGATCAAGGGCGTAAAAGCAGTTTTAGCCAGCCACGACGTTTACGAAGATTATTATCTGAAAAACAATATCCTGTACAAAGACGTAGTACACGAACTTTTAGTAGTTCCCGACTCGACATATTGGCGATTGTGGATGGATTTTCCAAGTTTGTTTGGCTTTATTCTACAAAGTCGACGGGAACTGAAGAAGTTTTGGATAAACTCGAGAAGCAAGCAGCAGTATTCGGCAACCCTAGCCGAATAGTAACCGACAGAGGAAATGCATTCACTTCGGGATTATTTAAGGAATACTGCAGTCGCGAAGAAATTCAGTTGCTACACATCACCACAGGCATGCCAAGAGGTAAATGGGCAAATGGAAAGAATACACAAGATCGTCATTCCGATGCTGAGCAAGATGTGTCAAGACAATCCAGGAAATTGGTATCGCCATGTAGAAAGATTACAACAAATACTGAGCGATACTTCACCTCGAACAACTAGAAATAGTCCATTTCAAATTTTGACAGGGTTGAGGATGAGAAAGAAAAACGACGAGCTCAAGAAAATTTTTGAAGACCTAGACATAGAAGCAATGAATGAAGAGCGAGAGGAGATAAGAAAGAAAGCGCAGGAAAATATAGAAATAGATCAGAAAGAAAAGAAAAAGAACTTTAACGAAAAGAGGAAGCCTGAAACAGAGTATGCTGTAGGAGAATTGGTTGCCATAAAGAGAACGCAGTATGGAACTGGAATGAAACATCGTCTAAAATTTTTCGGGCCATACAAGGTAACAAAGAAGTTTAATCACGGTCGCTATGAAGTTCAGAAAGAAGGAAATCAGGAGGGACCAAAACATACTACAACGGCAGCCGAGTATATGAAGAAATTGGGTTCATTCAGGGGCAAATGAAGATTCAGGATGGCCGATTGTGGGATTGTGGGATTGTGAACAAAACAAAAATCAAATCATTGAACAAAACAAAAAACCATTTAGTTTGAAAAAACGTTTGGCGGGAAAAAATGAAAAAACTAGATTTTCCGCTCCCATAACTTCTAAACGACTAAAGTTACAGAAACGTGCTATATAGCGTTAGAAAGATATTTTTAAAATAAATAATAGTTTATAATAATGTTTAGACATTTATAATTTAAATCAATTTTCTTATTAAAATTTTTTTTTTAAATGTTTTAAAAAGGGCCCTTACGATTTGCAGCTCACCTTTTGGAATGCACATACATACTTCCAAAAAGTCGCTTTATGGAGATATTACGCATCAAAATTAGTAGCAATAATCCCGTATACGGGGGTGCTACACAAACCGCTGACGGAGTTGAGATGTTTTCAAAACCAATTCGCTAAAGTACACGTGGCACAGAACTTCTAGGATATGTATTTCTTAGCATTTTCAGCTGCCTTTTCGGACTTTACTGCTAAGGGTTGTCACCTTCCAAGATTCGAGTAACCAACTAACTAATTAAGAAAATAAATAAGGTCTGATTTTTCAATGTCAGGTTAACTTTAGCCATTGAGGTGAATTTTTTTCGGAGTAATGTTGGCCCCTCAAAATCATGTTGGTGTTTGTCTGACTGACAAGTCCTGACTAGAGGAATAGCTCTAGTTAAAAATTTTCAGTAGAATGAAAGCAAACATGATTTTTGGCGACTAAATAACTACGAAAGAACAATTTACTTTAATGACAAAAGTCAACCTGACATTGAAAAATCGGCCCTAACACTTAAATGGCTCCGCGAAAACATATAAAAGTTACTGGGCCACTCTAGCATCTGACTCCAAGTGGTTGACAACTCTCTATGATCGGCCGAGATGAGCTGTTGAAATTTCAACTTGTAAACCTTTAATTAAATACGCAAAAAATTTGAAAATAAATTTCTCAAACATGTCTTTATGCCAAGCTTTTTGGTTAATCTCCGCCGACAAAATATCTGAATGGAGACCATGCACAGTGGTCGATATCGCTCATCTAGCAGCATTTAATTAATAACTTCTGAAATACTTGTTCGATTTTATTCATTTTTTTTTATAACGTAAGAAACATTTTTAAGAATAACTATATGAAAACAAAACAAATATTTTTTATTCCCCATCTGAATTATTGTCGTCAGAGTCTTCACAAATATTATCTAAATTTTCTTTGCAAAGTAGCTCGATTACATATTTATCTAAATATATATTTTTGTTTTTTGGAATTGAATTTGTTTTTTGTAAATTGGTTATTAAAGGGTCGGATGAACATAGAAGTGCATGAATCAAGTCCTCCATGGTGTTCCTTCAAAAATTCTAGAAACTGTGTGATCTACCATATTTTGTAAACTTATTTCAGCAACTGACTCTGATACCACAATTTCGCTGGGGTAGCACCTTTTTTTAGCTGCTAGAATAGCTTCATATGGTGGATATATATTGGCATTCTTCACCTTTGCTCCTGCTTGCATCAATTTATATGAATGCTTTGTAAATTTGCCATCAATATACAAAACCAATGCTTCATCTGGTGTGTATTGAATGGGAAGCAATACATCCGTAGAGTCACATTTCTTCATTTTTCTTGCTATTCCAGCTGTTGATTGCATCATTGAAACAACTGTGGATTCGCTTCGTTTACCAGCCTTGTAAAGGCTTGAACTAGTCGCTACCATAAGTTCATCGCATGTTGCGTGTTGAAGCATTCCAGTTATTTTCATTTGTTTTGTTTTTTGTGAACAATCAACAAACCGCTTTTCTGGTCGTCCAGCTTTAGTTGTAGGATCTATTAAAATA
>VNJZ01007268.1:0-18224 GCA_008042795.1 Drosophila asahinai | reverse complement strand
TCTCTTGATCGGTATGTATGTATATACTTTATTTTCGCTTGTTAAATTATGTATCCAGTTCGTCGAACTTGCAGTTTCTCTGCTTAAATGTGTTACCTTTTATTTGGACACATGCGCACATGTGTATATTAAGTATGTGTAGGGGAAAAATCTTCCGCAATATTAAATTATTTGGTCACGTTCAATATTACTTATAGGCTTGTGTACAAATACATGTAGGCAAGTAGTAAAATATGCTTTCGTTTTGGGGTATGCGATTTCTCATTAAATTTAATTGTGTTACATAAACTTCGATAATGAGTTTTCAATTCCACATCAAAGACTTTTCCTCAACCCTGCATTGTATTGTAAAACAAATGAAAAGTAAATTCAAAAACAATACATTTTAACGGATTCTCTGGATTATTCTTCTGGATTAAACGGAGCTTCAAACTGAAAGCGGACTGAACGGAAACGGATTTTGTTTTGTAAATTCTGCTCCTTTTCAACATAGCCTTAAGGATCTACAATAATTGTTTTGGTTAAATGTACCATAATCACTACACGCTGCTAGAAAGCTGTCGGTACTTGAATTTTCATCTGTATTTGCTTCTGATTTGTATCTGTGTTGAACATTGTCAATATCTACAATTAAGATTCTTTAATTATATTTATACACATATAATATTATACGATTTATAGAAGATATCTTTAATTATGTGCCAGTTACATTTAGTTAGCCTGCTTCATTCGTTTGGATTTAATTGGTTTCGCATGAAAATGTTATTCTTTTCAGTCAGTCAGTTTAGGCATCTGTTGACTTCAAAATTGTCGTCATTGTCTTTTGTTTTGTTTCACTTGTTTCTCATATAATAAAATATATATGTTTGTATTAACTTATGTGCACGTAGTCCAAATAAAATTTGAAAAACATTTTATTTTTTCGTAACTTCCCTTTAACTTGCCTTTGTTTTTGTTTTTTCCGTTAAAAATAAAATTGCCTTTGCAGCAATTACATTTTAAAGCTCTCAAGTACAAAAATCGTTTTTTTAAATTAAAAAGCTTAAAAAATTCCACGCGTAACGCTCTCGTCACATATTTTGCTTGTTAATAGGGTCTGTGTATCTATCGAGTCCTTTAGTGCTACGATTCTTTTCTTTCCGTTTTTCTCCGAACGTACATATTTATGTATATATTGTACCTGAAAAACTGGTTCGCATATAAAAGTTAAGCCTATTATTTAAGGGTGTTGTCTCTCTAGCATCGCCGCGTCCTCCACTAGACTAGTCACTAGACTAGTCACTAGACGAACTCCTCCTGCTCCAACCAGGGGTGCTGCAGGCACTCCGCTGCCGAAGCCCTTATGACTGGATTATATTCAAGCATTGGCAGTAGAAAGTCTGAGAACTTCTTAGCCTCCACGGGATCCCAGTCGTATTTTTCTACCAGCACGTTCATTAGGCTCCAAGGTTTCAGTTTGGTGATGTTTCTCAGGCTGCCTGCAATCAGAAATCCCCGAGCGATTAATACCCAAACTATTCTTTGTATCGTATTAATGCTTACCATAGCTGGTGAAGTACTTGAGCCCGTGCTTGCCCCGCAGGATCACTGACTGCGGTATGGAGCCCAGCAACTCGACAATGTGCGCCAAGTGATCTTCGTCGCGACTATACGATTCGCCAGCGTGTGGGTCGAACAAATAGTCACCCGTGGCCAGCTCGAAGGCCAGGCAGGCGGTGCTCCAGATGTCGGCGGTATAGTTGTACGGCGCTCCCAGCAGCACCTCTATCGAACGATACTGGCGGGTCTGTATGTCCTCGGTAAAGTGATGGTACTAGGAATCGATAAGTGTCAAGACATATGTAAACTTTGAATTGATTATGCTGAAATTAAGCCTACACACGCCTAATTTGTGACAATTTCTATAACCTTGCAGGGTATTATGATGATCTGAAATGTAATGGAAAAAAATGATACCTTCCCTGTTTTTCAACGTACATGTTTTTATAAATTTCGAGATATAGCTGTTTTTTTACTGTTTTTTAATTTCATTAAGATCGGACAACTATATCTGTTCACGAGTGAACACGTATATTTGTTTATATCTATATGTATACAAATCTATGCAGATATGCTCTGCAAGCGCAGGCGCGCCTATTTTTAAATATAGCGGCCACTTGGGCACTTGACAAATATTGTACATGTAATCTGAACCCCTGCGTGGGATCCCAGAAGATAACACGACCAGATGAGCGGTCTGCGTATGTCATAGAGTAAAATTAAAATTCAATCTCCTATATAAGAGGGAGACCGTTTTAAATAAAATCAGTTTCTTACAAAAACTCACCGTGTAAATGTCTTATTATTTATGACCGCTTTACAATATCATATAGCTGCCAAAGAAACGATTGGTTGATTTATACGAAAATGTAAAATTCTACATTATTTCCGTTGGGGGTCAAAATCAAAATTAACGACCCCTCAGATCCACGTCCCGAATGCTCCCCAGGGTGACAGGCCTGGATTACCGGCCGAAATTGGTAATACAGCCAACCAATCAGGTATTTGTCAGTACCACCAACGAGGCAGATATTTGTCTCTCGGATTCACCCGTCTCAAACATCTGAAGATGTTACTGTCTATATACAAGACAGAACCAAATCCGATAGAATTAAGGTGGAACAATTTAAACTTTTTTATGCTAGGGATATTTCATCTTTCAAAATAAATGGCCCTGATGAGCTCTTTAACACAATATGCTCTGCCGATTTGTGGCCTCAGTATGTTGTCGTTAAGAAGTACGAAGCTAAGAAACAGACGAGACGGCCTGTAGGAATTACTCTACCCAAGCCGGACAAAACCACTGTGCCAGCTACATCCGCTCCAAAAAACTAACCAATTCTCTCCTTCTTTCCTATCAGAATGCAAGAGGTTTACGTACTAAGCTTCCTAAATTGTATTGTGATAGTGTTTCCTTTGCATCCCAGGTGATTGTGTTTACAGAAACCGTGTTAAAGCCGGAAATTGACAGGCTTAATCGGCCTTCCTGGCGAGGGGGCGGGGTCTTCATTGCGGTTGACTCCAACCTCACGTCGGAATTATTAGCTTTCGAGGAATGCAACGACGTTGAATTTTTTTGTGTGAAGCTATAATTAAACGGTAGTTTTACTTATATTACTTGTTCCTACATCCAACTTTCCGCTATCCAGTCGGTCTCCAATAGACTTTCGGATACGTGCAATTTAATTGTTTTAGGTGATTTTAACCTTCCTGGAGCTATTTAGTCCACAACTGAATCCTCTAACACACTTTTAACTGCTGCACGTCATTTTATTTTTTATTGATGGCTTGTTTGACATTTTGTTGTCTCAAGTCAACCATGTACGAAACTCCTAAGATTGCCTGCTCTATCTCTGCTTTGTCTCTGATCCGGCAATAGTCAGTTTGGTTAGGGTCCGGCCCTTGACGCAACCCGAAGATCCATACCATCCGACTTTCGATGTGACTATCGATATTGGGACTGCTATGGAGAATAAGGCTGGTCTGCCAGCTGTGAAAGTCAACTGCTTTCGCAACGTGGATTTTCGACGGCTGAATATTTTCATATCTAAATTTGATTGGTCCTATCTCTACATGTGCACTGACACTGTGTGTGCCAGGGATTTTTTTTACAATGCTATGAATTCCTTTTTTACTGAATGTGTTCCGCTATACTATCCGTCAATCTCAAATAAGCCTCCCTGGTTTAGTAAACAGTTGACTCGCCTCAAAAACATTAAGTCCAATCTCTACTCTAAATTTAAACGTAACGGTTCTCAAGCTGTCCATTCTGTCTATTTAGCGGCTCGGTCTAAGTTCACCGTGCTTAACGCGTAGTGTTATAAAAACTATCTGACTCGTTGTAGGGTTCAGTTCGCGGAGGACCCAAAACAGTTTTATAATTTTGTCAACACTAAACGTAAGCCTATTACACATCCTTCCTCGCTTTCATTTGAAAATACGACAGCAAGCAATGATCAGGCAAACAATGATCGGCAGGTATTGTGCCTAGGCCCTGTGCCTCCCCTTCTAAAATTGTTTATCTTATCCTTAGAAACATCCCAATTTCCCCTTATTTGGAAGGAATCATTCGACAGTCCTCTCCACAAAAAAGGTAGCAAAGTGGATGCCAACAACTATAGAGAAATCTCTAAGTTGTCAGCCATCCCAAAACTTTTCGAAAACGTAATTACTCGCCATTTGCAGTACCTGAGTAGATCAGTAATTTCTCCATTCCAACATGGATTTGTTAAACGAAGAAGGGGCTTTCCACAAAATTTGCAGACAGATGTCATCTATACTGATTTCAGTAAAGCATTTGACTCTGTTAATCATTCCCTTCTTATTAGGAAACTTGACTTAATGGGTTTTCGTGTCGATTTTCTTAGGAGGATCTCAAGTTATCTGAATCGCAGGACCCAAAAGGTCCTCTTTGTTCAAATGTTCTCCGGGTGACCTCTGGTGTCCTGCAAGGGAGCCACCTGGGTCCCTTACTTTTTACATAATTTTTTAACGACTTGCCCAAAGTTTTGACGTACTCATGTACGCTGACGACGTTCAACTTTACGTGCAATATACGGACTGCGCTAGCCAGTCAGATTTACAAATGGCACCAAGTGCAAGCTGATGACATTCTCACATGTCTCTCCCAAGCTTGCGACTTATACGCTGAACTGCCGCTCTCTAGTTGACGATTATGTATCCGCCTGGATCCTAAACTGGAGTTTATTGATCATATTTCGTGCATTGTGAATAAAGCCAGGCGTGTGCTTGGATATATTAAACGGTGGTCGAAGGAATTCGAAGACTCTTACGTCACGAAGAATTTATACATTTCATTAGTTCGTCCTATTTTAGAATATGGATCTTGCGTTTGGAGTCCCCAGTGGGACGTCTACAGCAAACGCATTGAGTCAGTTCAAAAGAACTTTTTACTTTTCGCTCTTCGTGGCTTAAACTGGGATGCAAACCTTATGAAATGCATGAATTTAGAGTATTATGTGCAAATTATAATGATTTGTACAAAATTACCTCATCTGTAGATTAGTCTTCCTAAACTAATAAAATTAATCTTAACCTACTTGTACACATGAAAGATAGCAACCGAGCTGCCTGATAGTAGACTATATTCTTCGCATTATTTTACCTATACTTTTTTTCACGGATATTAACACCTAACCCTATCAAACACGTGCTCAGTTTCGAAGGGCCGATCGCCTTTAAAAAAAAAGTTCAACAAAGCTATAGCACATAGTCTACCGATTTTAAGTAGATGTTTTCATCCTAGGAGACTACTTTTTTTTTTTTTTAATTTTCAGAACGGCAATTATATATGTACATTCTAAGCTATAAAACTAGTTTTTAGAAATTGGATTTTGGTAGGCCTGTGTTACCTATTAAAAGTTTTATTTTGGATCGGCCCCAATTTCAGACTCGACCATTTTCTATTAGTATGTGTGCGAGGGCGAACGGGATGGAAATAGAAGAACTTTACTGTGTAATAACTCTTTATTATCCGATTTCACTCAAAAGTTTAGAGCTCGTCCACAAAAATGTATTTATTTCTTATCTATTTGAATTTGCTTTGTGTACCGGGTATCTCACAATCGACTGTAACTTTCCTACTTGTTACATACATTATCGGTTGGCCCTAAGCTATAATAACCTCGTACCCCATGGGTACATAGTAAGTATAATAAACAACGAGTTTATCGAAGGAATTCTTGGGCTAAGATATCCTTTTTTGGGGTAGTTGGAAATTCCTTTTTAACATGTCTCTGAACAAATTTAATTTGTTTTAATACTCGGACAATTAGATATAATAACGGTTGAGTCAAATTGCAAAGCTGGAAGGATATAAAAACATCGGCTGTCCGAAGCTTGCACCCTTTCTTGGTGCATTGTAATTATTTTGATAAGATAAAGATACAAATAAACTAAACTTTAAACTTCTCTACGCTAACATGTTTCAAAAGGAAGCTAATCACACGATGTCTGAAGGGCCCTAGGCCGTTTGACCTGAAGCGCTTTGGTGGCCTGGGGCACTCGGTCTACTACTACTATACTCCCTTACTTGATCTGCGGACCTACGTAGGTGGTGGTAAGTGCTTTTTTGAGTTTACTCGTGGTGGGCTCTTGAGGGAGTTTTTTGGGTACTTACGTCGTAGCAGGCGTTGCCCAGGTCGGCGATCTTCACCCGGACGTTGCTGTTGTTGATGAGCGATTGTATCGTATAGGTATTAGTCTGGCTACTCTGACTCTGGTTCTGCGAAGGAATGGTATTGGCATGGACATTTAGTTTAGCAGTTGCGGTTGCTGTGGTTGTTGTTGTTGTTGTTGTCGCGGTGGAGATCGCATTGGTTGCTGTTGTTGATGTGCTAGTTGTTGTATGATCGCCATTATACAACTCAGTGCTTGCGGCTGTTGTTGTACTGGTGGTTGGAGCTGTTGTTGTTGACGCTAGATGCGTGAACGAGTACGTGCGCGTGCTAGGGGGCGTGGCAGATGCAAAGGCGGAGGCGGATGTGGAGGCAGGAGTTGGAGTTGCACTTGGGAGGGCGGACGTTGTCTCGCTGTTTGTAATCGTGTTGGTGATCGTGTTGGTAAAGTTGCTGGTGTGGTCGTTTGGCAAGGACGTGCACGTGCTCGGAGTATTTGAGTTGGGCGTGGAGTTGGTGTTCGTTTTGAGCGAGGGGCAGGAGTTGTTGGGGGTGGGCAACTGGTTGGTGTGGATATATCGTAATGTTGCATATAATTGTTTCACACAAAGAAAGAGAGAAAGGAAGAAAAAGAAGACACAATGTTGGTTTGCTTTTTTGTTGGCTTATCAGGTGGTGCGTACATCCATATAACAAATAACTAGCAGTGTGGGCTCAAAGCTGGAATTGTCCACCGAAATCCGAGCTTTGATTGCCACCGAAGCGCATCCCAATCGATATTCTTGTGGCATTTGTTAGGATATAGTATACATTTTACAAATACAACATCGGCTAGAACATTCATTAATACATAGTTAAGCATAGTCGCAAATAATACAGCAGCGGTCAAGATAAATGCATACATATAGTTTTTTAAATCATCACACAAGTTTTTGTACTTTTTTCCCGGTAATTTTGTTCTTGTTATTACCCTGCAGTTTCCCATGTCATCAATAGGTCATTTTTACAATAGTGTCAAAACCGGCTGTCTCGGTCTCTTATATTCTCTCTTCAAAAATAAAGTTGATGACAGTTTGATGATATCTGATGACAAATTGATGAGTAGTCAATGAAATAGGTTGATGAATCATCGATAAAATGTCAATGAATAATTGGCCTAAATTGTTGATGACAAAATCGAGTGTTTTTTGATGAATCATCGATGAAAAGTTGATGAATTTGTTACTGATGACAGCCTAGAATATGCCCATGTTTATTCGATTTTTATCACCAAACCCAAAGTGACTGGTACTGCAGGGTATGTCCACATACAATGTACATATGTATTTTTGAATATTGCAAGAATATATTGTCAATATACACAAAAGCAACAACAATAAGCAAATAAATCAAACTGCAAATTTTAGCAGTTTAAGCACATTTATATTGTAAGGTACAAGTTCTCAAAAACGTAATAAAATGATAAATTCGGGATATTTTATGCCCTCGACATACTTATGTATGTACATATGTACATACCCTGCAGTACATGTCCTCAACGATTCATCAACAAGTCATCAAAAAAAACTTTGGTGTTGTTGATGAATCATCGAAGAAATTCCATACAAACTACAGATGAAATTAACATTGGCATGTCCTAGGGTGTCATCAGTGACAAATTCATCGATTATTCATTAACTTTTCATCATATTTTCATCAACATATCATCGATCATTCATTGACAATTTCATCAATAGTTCAACATTTCAGCGAACTGTCATCAACATAATTTTTGAAGAGATATTGAGAGAGCGAGAGAGCTGGAATTGACACGATTGAATTCGGCGGAAACCGAAGTCGGCACGTTGATGAAAAGTTGATGACACGGACTATTGATTACAACTGGTACTGCAGGGTACGTCTGAAAATTGTGTTTAGTTTCAGCATGCTTATTCCGGTTTTTACTTTCTCATTAGGGGCTGTCAATATATTACGCAATTAAGTTTTTGTGGATTTTTGACCCCCTACCCCCTATGTAATCATGATCGTAACAATTTTTTTTCCAAAAACTTATACAAAAATTGCTTGTATGTATGTATATACATATATATTTATTTTGATATAAAGTGATTTCGTAATCGTTTTCCATGATTCCTACCCTCCCCCAATAAATCAAGCTTAATCAGCGAGATTCCTCAGTCAGACTTTCTGAAATATGTAAAACATTTTATCTTAAATTTGAAGCAGAAATGTAGTACATATGTTCTATTTCCCAGGTCTGCTCCTGAAAAATTTCCTCCTGACCGTTCAGTAGAAAAATCTAGAATTCCACACATAATTCTTACACCACATGAAGCAACTGGGAGGTAATATATGGATAGCCCCTTGCTAAATCGAATTGAATTTAGTTCGGGAGGCAATTTAAATGTACTTAAATATACAGAATATTTTTAGTTTAATATGTTGGATAAGCTAGCAAATGGGTAGGTGGTAATAGCAATAGTAAGCACGAGGTGGGGACTCCCGGAATAACACAAACATCTAGAGCTGATAGCAGCGCACAAAAACATTCGAGCATTAGTCTTTTTGTAGCAGGTTGCCGGTTAACTGGCCGGGAGTTAGCGTGTGAGTTCAGTGTAGGTGAGGATCAATCAACGAGAACTTAAGAGCAATAATCAGTAACAGTAACTAAGCAGCTGGGTGGGCGCGGACACACCCGGAGGAGTCGAAGGCGTCAGTTGCCCCGGGGTCCGGCTCTACTCCAAACAAAAAATGTAAAGCAATATCCAGGAACGAACAGGTACATCATCGAACGAATTTTGGGGTCGGTCTAGCACTAGACTAGACTGCCAGACTATGCCGCATCCACGTTACCTTATCCGGGGGGGCGCTGGGACTGGCCTCAGGCTCGTGATCGGTGGACGTGTCGCTGGCCAGAGTGCTCTGCTCGCACTGCGTATCGGACCCGGTGTCATCCTCTAGTTCGTTGGAAGACTGCTTCGAATTTCAAACCAAACCGAAAAGATAATGTGGAAACGAGGGAAATTAAGAGAATGCCAACGTGTTTCTGTGGAGTGCGTGTGCATTTGCTGACGTGTTAACAAAATCGAGAATTAAAGTGCTATTCCACGGACACACATCAAGGGATGGGTTATTTTCCAGCTTTTCCAGCATCGTCGAGTGTATGGAATAGGAGGGGCTGTGGACATGTCGAGAGGCAGACTTACCTTGGCAGTGATTTTCTTCTCCGCTCGATAGCGATTGTTCAGGTTAGCGGGTCCGCCGAGGATAGGACTATCAACGCCACTAACCAACCCGCCCCCACCGCCAAGGCCACCATTGCACTCGCTGTCACCCAGTAAGCTAGAGTACTTGGAGGCCAGCGAGGAGGTGGTGTTCGAGTTGAGCGTGGACGAGGTGGTAGTGGTGTCTTCCTTGTCCAACGAGGTAATTATCAAAGCGGCCAGTGGCGTCGAGGAAGTGGAGTTGTTCGCTGTGCTGTTGCTCGTGTTGGTGTTGGTCGATCCATTCGGCTCGATCAGCGGCCACTTGGCCCTGGACTTGGTCTGCTTTTCGATGGAGCTGACTGGGGGAAGAAGGATGAGGGTTAAACGGCGAAAAGGGCTCGGTGAGGAAGCACCTACTATACGAGTCGGGGAAGTCTGCTCCCTTCACCCGAAGACTATTGATCTCGTCGTCGATCTGCTGGTTCATCGCAGCTGCATTGTCGATCACAAGCAGAATGTTTTCCGGCTTGATGTCCGTGTGGATGATGCTGCACTTGCCGTGCAGGTAGTCCAGTCCTTCCAGCACCTGCCGGATTATATTGCGCACCTGGCCGATGGCCAGGCCCTGGTAGTTGTTCTTCACAATCAGCTTGTACAGGCTGCAGCCGAGGGCCTCGAACACCAGACACGTGTGCATCCCGTTCACGCCGCGCACAGTGAAGTGGTTCATCAGTCGCACGATTCGCTCCCGCTTGACGTCCAGCGGATCCGCGTCGCGGATCGCCTCCAGGAGCCGGATCTCGTCCGCAGCCGTCTCTATGTAGTGCGGAGCACTCTTCACCACCTTGAGCGCGACGTACTTCTCGTCTCTGCGTGAAAGGAGGCAATGAAAGAATGTTGCTAGGAGGGGACTGCTGTTTCCAACGCTCACTTGAGGTCGCGGCACAGCCAGACGGTGGAGAAGTGGCCCCATCCTAGTTTGCGCACCACGCGAAACCGATTGTCGAATATGTCCCCTATGACCACGGGATGGTAGCCACCACGGCAATACTGAGAGGCGTCCTCTTGCTCCTCGTCCGATACGTAGAGGCTGCTGTCGGATGAATCCGGATAGATTTCGTCCGTCGTGCTCAGCGTCCCACGCGGTTCCGATCTGGAAAAGCAAAGGAAAATCGTGAGTTACTTTTCCTGGGACTGCAGAAGAGTACTGAGGATTAGAGTAAGAGGAGTTCCGCAATGCCCAGCCCAAACCCACACAAACTCAAGTAGTTCCGTCTCCTCTTCCTTGACGGGCTCGGATAACAGCGTCAGTGGGGGCAGCTTAATGGTTAGGGGCTGCTCCCGAGGCGGCAGGTAAGTGTCCAAGATGACTTCTCCGGGGGACACGGGCTCAAACAGCCTGTGCTTGGGCTTCTTCGACTGTTGGCGAAGAGCTATGAGAATGGGCCCGGCTGAGACGCAGTTACGTTTCTTGGTAAACCGCTTGCGCCGCTTCTTCTCCTCCACTTCCAGTAGCGCTTCCGTGGCCGCGTCCTGGACAGCGCGCTTCTCCTGCTCGGAGACAAAGTTAAAGTCGCAGCTTAGCTCCTTGGCGACATCGGGTGTGGCATTGGCTGGGGCTGAGGCGTCCGGTCCGCTGCCGCAGCTCCACAGCCGGAGCTGGTACATCAGGAAGAGGAAGAGCAGCAGCAGGCTGCCCTGCAGCACACCCATGAAGACCTGGTCGTGCGTGAGAGGTGCAATGAAGCGCCGGCACACCAGATGGGCCCTGCCGCCTCCAGTTGCGAAAAGCTCGGCATAGTGCAGGTATCTGGTGTAGAGGTCTAACCAAAGATCCAGAAGGTCGGCCTGCCACCCAAGGTCCGCCGTGGCGTTGGCCTCTTTGGGGCAGGTGGCCGCCCTCTCCAGGCTGCGGTGTGTGCCCCAGTCCATTTCCGATTTGCTTCACTGCACAATTCGACAATTGGATTTCCACTTCTGCTTCTATTTCGACCGACGCGCCTACATGGCCCCGCTGCAGTAACGGTGCTAGCCGGGGAAACGGGAAAGCGGGGAAGCGGGAAAACGGGCGTGGAGCGGTGGTGACCTTGACTTTCTCAAGTCCCCACTTGCATCACGGTCACCCGCCAACTAAGCTTGGTCGCACTACACCCGCCGAGCTCTCACACACGCCCCTTACATAACCGACCCCAGGAAGGGGTAAATAAATAAAATATCGCGCGGCGAAAAAAACGGAAAACTGAATTATTAAAAGTATCTGTATCTGTATCTGCGCGAGTGTCTTTCTTCGCCCGTCCGATTCGTTCAGTTGCGTCTGCGAGAATGTCGAAATGGCTTTTCACTTTTGTTTTCGCCGCCTCTTCCTGAGCGGGCCAAGGCGCAGCCGTTTCCAACTGGCGCGAGTATATTTTGTTATTTCTGTTCTGTTTTTATTTTGTCACAACTAAGTTTAGTCTCCACCCCACAGCCCACCGACCCGAGTTCGGTAGAGTGCGACTGTGTGCGGATCACCTAGAACCCAAGTTCGCCGATACCGAGACGACTTGCTTGAGTGTCTACACCGTCGAAAATACATGGTTCTTCTTGGAGGTATACCTAGCACAATTTGTATTAATATATTCACACGCAATAAATATAAGTGTAAACTTGCTGCGTTAGCAATAATGAATGGATAAATAAATTATAAATAAAAAAAAATACATATCCCCCTCATGGTTATTTTCATATACTCGTACAATGACATTATCGTCATACTATACCCTTACAGGGTAAATCAATTTTGTTCCGGCCCCATAAAGTATATACAATCTTAATCAGCACCATCAGACTGCCTGCCCGTTACTATGCTAACTAGTCCTCAGTTTGTGATGTAGAATAGTCATATTTATATTGCAGTTAGTATATATGTATGATGGCTGGAACGGCCAAAATCGGACCACTATATCCTGTAGCTGCAATAGGAACGATCTGGCCTAATTAGCCGATATTTGTTGTTTTTAAAGATATCAGATTAAAAGTTAATATTTAATCCTTTAATTTATTTATAGCAAAAAAAATGTACATTTAATCAGTCAATTTCTATGGGAACATGGGAAAATCAGCAAAAGTTCGGTTAACCATAAATGTTGTAAACACTTCAGAATGGTTTTTTTTCCCACCGATTTCCATTTCAATCAAATCATTCCATTGCAAACTGCAAGGGTATATAAACTTAAGCTTCCGAAGTTAGCTAGCTTCCTTTCTAGTTATTTTATGAAATAAATATACTGTTAGTAAAATATTAGCATCAATTACTTATACATTATATTTGGATTAACACTTAATCCTTAGAAACGGATGCTAAGGAATACAGTCTTATACATACTATATATCTTTCAAACTACTGAATATCTATTAAGGCTCTCGGAAAACGAAGCGATTTTTCGAGATCATTTCTATAGCAGCTTAATGCCCAATGCCTAAATACCTAAAATACAGGATGAATATATAGTAAAGGTCTACTTTTACAACATTACATTGACAAATCTTGTTCGTGCTGTTCTATTTTCTCTCAGTGCCTATCTGTTGGCGTCATTATCCAATGTGTACTTCATAAAGTCGATGTCGTTGCCGATGTTGGTCGGCGCTTTTGCCGGTCATGGACTGCACCACACCATGAAAGAATCCACCACATACACACACATGTTGGCATATCATTATTATCATCGAGTTCCTCGAGATTTTTGGGCATCGCGCCAAGTTTTCCTTGCCTAAATGTATAAAATACAAACACACATTTGGATGTATGTACGAGTTGGTTCCTACCATACGTAGGGGTGTTCGAACAACAGGGTTCGGCATACCTGAAATTCCAGAATGTTTCGAAAGCATAAAACATTTTGGTTTCGATAGGGCCTTTTGAGCCATGCAATTGCACCATTTCCCCCACAGAAACAAGCAAGTTTTCAAGTTCATAAATGACTAACCAGAGTGCATTGATTTTCCATGTCCCCTAGCCCTTCTTGGGTCAATACTTGTTCCTTTCGGATGTGCTAACGACTCCTTTAAAGCGAAAACGCTCACCAAGCGCCACCCTAGTGCTCACACACCTTTTCGAACCTTCGCACACAATGGCATAAGCTTTATTCGCCGCTGCCGGTCCCCCCAATTATTATTTATAGACGCCAAAATAAAAGCGTACAAAAACAACAAATCGCGAGAAACTCACTGCAAAAGCAGAGCAGAGAATGGCAGAGAGAAACGTCATTGTTTCGGTCAATTGCAGTGCTCTGTGCTGGTGTGAGTACGATTGTGAGAAACTGACTTCACCTGCTTAGAAGGGGGTTGGGGATGTTCCTCGGCTAGCGATTGGCGACTGGCGTTACGTGGCGCCTACTTGCGGTTAGTCCAAATTAAAAACGTAAACAAACCGAGCGGAGGCCTCAGGGAAGCGACGTGGGGCCAGGGGACTTACTATATGTAAACATATTTTATTGAGAATTAATTTGTGTATATTATTTATTATTTTGATGTGATTTTTTACTGTCGGTTATAGTAATTATGTAAACTATTGCAAATTAGTATATTGGCTTACACATTCACTATTTTTCTATATGTATGTTGAAAAATATATAAATTTTTCAAATTTTTCTATTATTTTCCTTTTAATACTCCGATATATGATATAAACCAAAAACACCCTGCCAATTGCACCTTTAAATTTTTTTAAATTAATTTTTGTGACAATTATATTTAAACAAATCAGATATAAGTTATTTTCTAAAATCGGTGCTATAATTTTCTCGTTTTTTTAATGTTTACATTGACGATTACAAAACGAATTAAATAATTTTTAATTTATTTATATTTGAGCAATCTCAAGGGCTTTACTGTCTACAGTGGCTGTTAGAGCCGTGAAAAAATGGGAAAAACTTAAAACAAAGATTTATTTTAATTAAAAATTAAAAATTATTTTATTTAGATACATTATGTCAACGCCGTGATTTGTGACTTTAAATAACATTTTGAAGACATATAACCTTTCCTTACTTTAGTCGTTTAGAATAATGGGCGTGGGAAACGCGATTTGATTCAGTCAAACCACAAACCAGAAAACGTTTTCATTTCGAAAAGGCTCAATTTTGTTTACTGAATATTTTTTAAATGGAGTACCGGATTGAGATGATTGAGGTGTCGTTTGGCGCTAGAACACAAAAGCAATTAAAATTTGGAAATAAAATTAGCTTCACCGGCTCCAATAAACAAAAAATGACTTCGTCGATAGGAAAATTATGCATATCTTATTTTTGGAATGACCTATGCAATTTTTAATTTCTTAATCTTTTTTAACTGTTATTTTTGATTCTTAATAAAAAATATCAAAATAATTCATATTTCTCAATTGTTGAATCATACCTCTTACTCCTGCAGGGTATTTTAATTTTGTTTAGAAGTTTGGAACGCAGTGATGGAAGCATCTCCGACCCCATAAAGTATATATATATTTTTGATCAGCATCACCAGCCGAGTCGATTTAGCCATGTCCGTCTGTCCGTCTGTCTGTCCGTAGCTACGCAAACTAGTTTCTCAGTTTTTGAGCTATCTGAATGAAACTTTGCAGATACTCTTCTTTCTATTGCAGTTCAATCTACGTCTCAATACCTTTCGTTAAATGTATGTATGTATGTATTATTATGTACCTTATGATATAAATAAATATGTACATGACACCATTACTTAACCGAATGCCTAAAATTTTAAACTTAAATATAAATATATTTACTAATCATTCTTTTACCCAAAAAATAAGTCAACTTTATTCAGAACAACGCCTTTTTTTATTTTTAAAAAACCATAGGTCATTTTATAGGAAATTAGTTTTCAATATTTTTGTGAAAAATCTTAGAGTATTACTAAAAATATACCTTATTCGGTCCCAAAAAGGTACAAAACTCCTATGGTGTACTTCTTTTTAAAAAATTTCCGAAAGTCGCTTCATTTTTGGGGAAGGGAGATTCGATTGTGAAATGCTTTATTGAACATAGTTATGTATATGTCATATGGTACAAATTCATACATGGATACTTCAAAAAAAAGGTATAGAATAGTATAGGTTATAGAAATTCAATTTATCAAATTTTATTTATCAATAAAAATTTAGAAATAATAGTTATTGTCAAGTTTTCAAAATAAAAATTACAAATAAGAGTTATGACTCAAGGATAAAGGACAATCATTTTTATTGTTATTATTATTATTTAGTCAGTTATTGATTGTCCTTTATCGACTTGGATCCTACGCCAAAGGCAGTTCGATTGTAAAAGCTTCGCAATTATTTGGGTCGGAGATGGAGGCACTATAATGAAGTGCACCTATAGAGTCTTCAAGGCTATTTTAAAATTGGCCAAAAACCTATATATGCTGGCCAAATTTGGACGAGTGATCTTCAATAGTGTCAGAAGCATGGAACGAATTACCATTTTGCATTGGGTATGTCGATGGCAGCGAAATTCTGCTGGCAGAGAAGCCAACGGAAGACCCTGAAGCGTTCTACTCCAGGAAACAAAGATATTGTATTAAAATGCAAGCTGTTTGTGCCCATCAAAAACTGATTCGACACTTGGTGGTTGGGTGACCAGGCAGCGTTCACGACATCCGAATTTTTCAAAATTCTCCTCTATATATACCAAGTCTCATTATTTTTTTGCTGACCATCAATGGATCGCTGGATGCAGTGCATATAAGTTACCAGAGCAGGATAACACCGTTTCTACTCAACTCAACTGTCCTAAGTCAAACTGCTTGGAATGAGTTTAATCGCATCTTCAGCAGCTCGTATAGAGAAATGCTTTGGATTAAAAAACGCTTTGTATTAACAGTTTGAAAGAATTGAAGATCATGATAAAGAATACCAATGGAATATAGAATTTTCGATTGACTCTTCCATTTCTGAAAATCCGCTTTTTTCGAGATACTTAGATGTCCCTTAACTTAAGAATATTATTCTAGATTTATGATTTTTTACATTTTATATTTAAGATTTTTATACACTCGCAGAGGGTATTAAAATTTTTGACCAGAAGTTTTCAACGCTGTGAGGAGGCATCTCCGAACCCATGTCCGTCAGTCCGTCCGTTTGTCCGTCTGTCCGTTTCTACGTAAACTCGTATTTTTTCTGAATCAAATAAAAACACCTCTTAACGAGGTGAGATTAAAGTGACGATGGCACATTCAACTCAAAAAATTTCTGATACCAAATTTTGTGACGATTAATAGTTATTTAAGCAAAAATATTTAAAAAGTTTTTAATTAGTTTCAAAATCGGCACGCTGCTTGTTTTGCCTTTTTAAATTTTTCAGCTGGTCAAAATTCTAATACCCTCTGCAAGGGTATAAAAATTGTATTTCCATAACCTTTAAACTAAAAGAATAACTTACATTAAATATATTGTTTTTATATAAAAACAGCATTTATGAAGTTTTAATCGAATATCATGAAAAATAGCGAGTATATGCCAATTTAATCCGATAGTGCCTATATTATATAGAAGTCCGATTTCGCATGAAATTTAAAATCTGCTGTTATACGCAAGGGTATAAAAATAACAATGTAATGTAAATTTATAACATTTATACATAGCTATAAAATTTTACATTTTACATGATTTTACATTTTCATATAAATCGACCGATCGTTTCTATGGCAGCTATATGATATAGTTGTCCGATCTTAATGAAATTAAAACCGTAATTTTAAAAAAGTAAAAAACGGCTATAATACGAAATTTATAGAAATTCGTTGAAAAACAGAGAAGTTAAAATTTTTTTTACATTAATTTCGCCATCATTCCTATGGCAGCTATAGGATATAGTAGTCCGATTTCGGTCATTCCGACATATATACTGCGTGCTAAAAAAATAAGACTATGCTGAAAATTTCAGCTTGATAGCTCAAAAACTGAGAGACTAGTTCGCGTAGAAACCGACAGACGGACAGACAGACGGACATGGCTAGATCGACTCGGCTGGTGATGCTGATCAGGAATATATATACTTTATGGGGTCGGAGATGCCTCCTTCACTGCGTTGCAAACATCTGGTCAAAATTATAATACCCTCTGCAAGGGTATAAAAAAGTTTAACTTCTCTGTTTTTAAACGTATTTCTTTTCAATTTCGAGATATAGCGGTTTTAATTTTATTACGATCGGACAACTATATCATATAGCTGCCATAGAAGCGGTCTGTCGATTTATATGAAAATGTATAATGTTTTTTTTTTTTTAGGATAACACAAATATTTTATTTTTACATTAATCAACCAAATTAATGGTTATAAAATGTAGGGACTAGCAGTAGTAACAAAAATAACATGGAAACGGTAAACTCCCTAACATAGGGAACGAAAAGTGACAATCAGTACAATGTATTTATTGGGGAAGGACTCTCGTTCTCTGCCGTCCTCCTATCCACAAGTCTCCTGGGTGCCGTCTTTGAAGCCTTCTTCTGGTCCTCGGTGTTGCCAATGAAGCAGCTAGTTGGTTCGCATGGACTCGAAGTCGTTCATTATACCGACTCGAGTGTCGATTAATTTGCTCCCTCACGGTGGGGATGTGAAGGTCCTTTGTGATGTCCTCGATCCTCATATACCACGGCGCATTAGTGATTGTGCGCAGCGCTCGGTTTTGGATCTTTTGCATGCGCATAATGTTCCAGTCAGACGCCGTACCCCATATCTGGATGCAATAGGTCATTGAAGGGACCACTATTGCCTTGTACAGAAGCACTTTGTTACTTAGACTTAGTTGACTCCCTCTTCTAAGCATCCAATTGAACTTCCTAAGCTTATTCCGACATGTGGCTGCA
>VNJZ01007266.1:0-14648 GCA_008042795.1 Drosophila asahinai | reverse complement strand
AAGTATAATATTAAATTAACATAAAAGTTTTGTGACATATTATGAGTGTAGTTTTATTTTATAAAAAATTTTACTTATCTATGTATTATAATTATTTATATTTATATATATATATATTTTTTTTTTTTATTGTTAGTATTATTATTATTATTATTATTAAATAAATTTCTTTTTTATACCCTTGCAGAGGGTATAATAATTTTGCCATGATATTTGCAAAGCAGTGAAGGAGGCATCTCCGACCCCATAAAGTATATATGTATATTCTTGATCAGCATCACCAGCCGAGTCGATCTAGCCATGTCCGTCTGTCCGTCTGTCGGTTTCTACGCGAACTAGTCTCAGTTTTTGAGCTATCGAGCTGCATAGTCTTATTTCTTTAGCACGCAGTATATATGTCGGAACGGCCGAAATCGGACTACTATATCCTATAGCACCCATAGGAATGATGGAGAAATTAATGTAAAAAAAATTTTTAAATATCCGTTTTTAAACGTATTTCTATAAATTTTTAGATATATCAGTTTTTTATGGTTCTAGAACTACGGCTTTCATTTTTTTAGGATCGTACAACTATATCATATAGCTGCCGTAGAAGCGATCGGTCGACTTATATGAAAATGTAAAATTCTACATGTAAAATGTAAAATTTACAAAATTCAATATTTTTTCAACATTACTAAAATGGTTCAATTTTCAATGATCCAATTGCAGACTGCAAGGGTATACCAAATTTACCGAAGTTAGCTTTCTTTCTCGTTAATTCTCTTATTTTCGTTTCAAAAGCTGGTTTTCGAATTAATGCCTATTTTTACGTTCTAAGAGAAGAGACGATTGCACTTATATGATGGTTTCCAAAATACGGCATATTTATGCGTTCTAATAGAAGCGACGATTGCACGGACCCGAAGCTATAAAAAAAGCCGACTGTTCGGGCAGCAACTGATGATTTGCGGAAAGCATTAATTTTTTGTTTTCATTTGAAGAAAAGTGCTGCAGAGTCGCATCGAATGCTTGTTGAGGCATATGGTGATCATGCTCTATCAGAAGCAACATGCAAAATATGGTTTCAACGGTTCAGAAATAATGATTTTGATGTGAGAAATGAAGAACGTGGAAGACCACCAAAAAAGTTTGAAGAGCCGAATTGCAAACGATATTGGATGGAGATGACACTTTGAGTCAAACGCAAATGGCAGAAATGTTAAATGTTGCACAACAAACAATTTCTGACCGTTTAAAAGAATATAGAACCGTTCCGGATGCGTTCTGTTTTACAACCCGTTCAACAAGGTCAGACTGGGCGTGCCTCCGTTATATCTTTGCATGCACTTGGCCTGCTAACGTTCGCATACATCCACACATACATAGTCTCAGCAGCAGCCGAGTTTCTTTCGTTACTTTTCGCATTCTCGCGGCCCGCTGCCGTTACCTACATACAAACACAAAGACAAGAGCTTCGTCAGCAGCCGTGCCTCCGTTTATTTCTTTGCATGCACTTGGCCTGCTGCCGTTTGCATACATACATACACATATACATACGTATATATATAAAAGCTTTGTCTTGCCGGCAGCGTATCCCAAGGAACATTTTCAATTCCACCGTTTCGAACATTATCAATTATTAATTAATACATTTTTATTAGTTAATAATTTTTTTTTTTTATTACGGGAATCAACCAAAATATATAAACAAACTCCACGTCCAAGCTATGCTATATATATATATATATAAGCTTTGCCTTGCCGGCAGCGTATACCAACGAACATTTTCAATTCCACCGTTTCGAACATTATCAATTATTAATTAATAATTATTTTGTCAAGTCAACTAAAATATATAAACAAACTCCACCTCCGAGCTACATTATATATATCCATATATTTATTTTTCTACTGCATAAAGACAGTCGGCATTCCGATATTTGATTCTATCCCTCGACATCGGAGGCGCGGCGCTCATATATAATTTTGGGTTGAGGTGCTGCGCACAACGTGTCGCATTCGTTCAGCGTCAGAGCCGCAACGCACTCCACTTGCAGTATGACCATTAGCTGGCTTTTTTTATTCGTTGTTTTTAGTCCAAAGGTAATACAATTATGTCTGACGGCGCGGGAGGACAGCAATTAACTCCCAAAGACGCGAGTTCACAGAGGAGGGAAGCTAATCAGTTAGCGCTTCCGAGTAGCCAGAGGCGGGATCCGAGCCCAAAACACATGGGTGCCGGACCCTCGGAGAATTTTCGGTCCAATGTCAAAAGCCCGCTAGATCTAGCCAGAACAAATATGACCATTGTTACGCTGTTTATAAAAGATGTGCCTCCAAACTGACTGAAGATATTGACCGTCTGCCCGTCTCCAATTCTCAAGTACATGCAAATCCGTCTGTTGAAACGTTTTCATGAGGCTGCAACCTTTCGCCATGTGATACACAAATCTTCGACGGAGATATTTTGCGCTGGGCAACCATCCGTTACCTTTTTAGCTCATGCCATTGTCACCAAGTCTCCGCTAACTAATGAGGGTGTTCAATCCGCATGGTGAGCGCTTCAAGATCGCTTTGAAAATAAGCGACTATTAGTGAATAGCCAACTTAAAATCCTTTTCAATCTACCGACCTTAGGAACTGAATCAGGCACAGTTTTGAAGGACCTCCAAAGTTTGATTCAAGGGTGTTTAAACATTCCCAAGTCTCCACGGAAAATTGGGATTACTGGTTAATTTTCCTGACCTCCTCAAAGTTACCAAAGGTCACTCTCCCATTATGGGAGCAGTCTTTGAGCAACAAGTCTGAAATTCCTGCCTGGGAAGAAATGAATTCCTTTCATGAAGAAAGATATCGCACCTTGGAAGCGATAGAAGATGTTTGACCCAATACTTCCAGCCTACAACAATTAAGGGAGCACAGGAGTGCACAGCCGCGAAGGGTTAATTCCTTTGAGACGCAAGTCGTACCACGTGCACGCGTCTGCGATCTCTGCTCCCAAGAACCTCACCCAGTTCGGCTTTGTCCTCGCTTTCTCCAGATGACTCAACAACAAAGAGAATCGTACATTCAGCAGAAGCGATTATATCTCAATTGTTTCGCTAGGGGACATAATCTTCGGGAGGGCACGAGCAGACACAACTGTTTTACGTGTAGAGGGCGCCATAATACGCTGCTTCACAAAGAAACTCCGTCTAATTCCATGACCACAGAGTCGGCTCACAATCCTGAGCAGCCCACCGCGCACACTTCTGTTAATTTCGCCTTCAATCGGCAGGGAATTCTTTTAGGCACGGCTATGGTTCAAGTCTGTCATCTGGGAGAGAACTTTCCAGCACGTGCACTGATAGACTCAGGCTCCGAAGGCACCTTCATTTCCGAGAGGCTTGCCAATCGAATCAAGCTTTCCTTTCAAGCCATGAGAACAAGAGTCACTGGGCTGAACCAAGCCGACTCAGGTGTCTTTCAAAGAATGAAGCTATTTTAGCCATTCAGGAGTTGCAAGCAGCTCTGAGCTCAGCGGGTTTTCCTCTCCGCAAGTGGACATGAGCGTGCACTCCTTAAAACACTTCCCACAGATCATCTACCGTCGAGCGATTTCCTTGACATAGAGGAGGTGAGCACCACGAAAATGCTGGGAGTACGGTGAAACGCTACGGTGGATGAATTCTATTTTGTCCCAACGGAGTTCACGATAAAAACGAATTATTCCAAGCGCGAAGTCCTGTCGCAGATCGCAAGGTTGTTCGATCCTGCTGGGTGACTGTCCTGTCTGGTTAGCCAATATCGGATGGGATGAGTCAGTGGACAACATTCGTCGCAAGTCAGGTGACAAAAATCGTTCTAAATACGGATGACAGCCAATGGTCGCATGTGCGTTCCGAGCACAACCCAGCATATCTAGCCAGTCGTGGAGTAGCGGCTGAAGAGCTGGCTAGCACTGAGCTATGGTGGCATATCCCTTCGTGGCTAACTCAGCCACAAAAATTCTGGCCTGCGCCTTACGAAGCAGTGTCGGATCTCGACATCGAGACCGGCCTGTACGATGTCATTTAGCAGGCCCTGATGGAGACATTCTGGAGCCATTCTCCAAGCTCGACAAGGCACTACGAGTGTTTGCCTATGTTTACCGTTTCATTCAGCGCTCGCAAAAAATATCGTTTCCAAGTGAGAAGCAGCTTTCCAATACGGATATCGCGCTGCTGAGCGGCTCCTAATTTCCACGACTCAACGCAGGTACTTCGCGCTCGAGTATGCCTGCCTGAGCCAGAAGCGGTCATTGCCAGCATCCAGTTCCGATCAAAACATGAATCCCTTCCTTGATCCTTACGGCCTCATAAGAGCGTGTGGTCGGGTGACGGCCTCCGAGGTTCTCCAATATGATGAACGGCATCCGGTCATCCTTCCATACAGATGTCATTTTTCGCGCCTCCCCGTCGCCTGATCCGCCCAAAATTCTGGATTACAAGAGTCAAGAATCTGGTTAAATCCATTTTCTCATGCAAGGTATGTGTGATCCACAAGAAGAAGCTACAAACCCAACTCATGGGTGAATTACCTAAAGAACGAACGTCTTTTTCGCGGCCAGTTACTTATACGGGCCTGGACTATGCCGGACCTTTTGATATTAAAAACTACACCTGTCTCATTACGAAAGGGTATGGGTTGGTATTTGTGTATTTCTCCACAAAGGCCATCCATTTAGAGCCTACGTCTGACCTCACAACCGAGAAATTTCTCGCAGCCTGCGCTCGGTTCGTGTCCCGAAGAGGGTGCCCTCAACAAGTTCAGTCGGACAATGGGCAGACCTTTGTGGGAGCAGCCGCAGTGCTTTCTCACGATTTTCTTCAAGCTGTAAAGGAGTCTGTGACGAATGATTATAGTCACCAGCAGCTGCAGTGGCAGTTTATTCCTCCTCAAAAATAAGTCATTAGGTTCCACTGCTGTTTAGTTTCAGGCTTATATGCATAAATCCATGATTCGTCAAATGTAAAGATTTTGTAGACATCTTTTGAAGTCCCGGCAATATATTTTTTTATCATTTTCTTGCACCAATCAGCACGGGCCTCTTTTTGATCACTTGTCAGATTATGCGGTTCCCAACGCGAACAAAGCTTTTTTACTACTAAGCATTCATGTAATATTTAATATTGAACGTACGCTGGTGGAATTTACGCCCAAGAATGCCTTACTCTCACAGTATGTAACATGTCGATCATGCTCAATCATAACGCGCTCTGCATCGACATTTGCTGGCACAACAACTGTTTTTGAAAGACCTTCGCCAGATGCGTCAGTGAGCGAACTGTGACCACTTAAAAATTCGTTGTACCAGTTTTTTACAGTACTTGAGGATGGTGCTTGGTCGTCATATATCGATTTAAGTGAATCGAAGCATTCTTGCCTGGTTAATCCACGTTTAAAACTGTGAAAAATAATCGCTCGAAAATGTTCACGGCTTAACTCCAAGATTTTGCCTAAGTTACAACACAATATTACTAGTACTTTAAACTGTTCTGTTCTTGTATCGCGGCACCACTTTTTTCAGCTTGCCGGACGCATTACTCAAACACATCTTAATCGATCGATCTCAGTCGATACAAAATACCTATAGCTGCCGATTCACATAAATTTTTTTGATTTTTTTTCCGGCCACGGAAAAACTATTTCTAGTAAATATCTCACTTTATAGTACATAATTTATAAATTTTCGATTGGCTTTTCCATTTGACCAAAAAAAAAAAATCGGAAAATCCGTTTTTTTTTTTTTAGCTACTTAGATGTCTCCCCTTAAATTAAAATTTTAAAAGAAACATTACTAAGATCAGCCGAAAATGTCAAAATAAATTTAGCTATACAAGTTATATTTTAAGAATATATTTAGAACTAATAACTTAAACAAACGTTTTTTTTTAACTCAAAATGATAAATAATTAAATTATAAAAAAAGCTTAAACTGTTTTTTATAATAACTTAAAATGCACCATCTAAAGGTTGATCCACGCACTCTAATGTCGTTTCGCTCGCACTTACTAGGTGAGCCCTTCTCACTGGAGCTCATTGTTATGATTGTGGAGAGACCAGATTTTGCCTTCGAAACTACCTCAAGTAATTAAGTAATGTAGCTTGAAAGCGGACAGCTTCAGATAGCCCTGTTCTAACGGAACAGTCATGTTCTAACGGAACAGTCATGTTCTAACGGAACAGTCATGTTCTAACGGAACAATAACGTTCTAACGGAACCGGTGGCAGAGCCTGCACAGCATTCGTGTCGGTGGCGGGGGCGGATACTGGAACTTTCCCTTCTACGCCGGGAGCAGGACGTCCTCCACTTACTCTTCCTTGGACAGGGCCAGGTGATGTGAATTCGGTGTCTTAAGAGACTTGCATAAGAAGATAAGGGTCTGCCTCCAAAAGCTGGGAAAAAATCAATTCTCAGTGCATCGATTTTTTTCGACTATTTAGAAAAAAACCTTGATTATATCGAAAAAAAAAACTATTATTATTTTTTTTTTTAATTTATAGGGATCAATTCATGGAGATCATATACTTAAACATATAAAGAGCAAACCAAATTTACATTTCGATAAAATAAATAAAGAAAATATATAAGTTTTTAAAACATAAATAATGAAAGAAATCGTGTTTAAAACATAAAAAGCAAATATATAATTACGTTTCCAGAACATTAAAACACAAGAAAGGAAGCTAACTTCGGCAAGCCGAAGTTTGTATACCCTTGCAGGCTGCAATTGGAAAGTCATTGAAAGTCGATCCATTTTGAGAAAATTGAAATATATCGAACTGTTGTAAACACCTCATTTTGTATTACACGGTCACATGAGTGACCAGTTGGTATAATGTGATCGATAATAGTCCTAACGAATAGAATTCAGTTAGGTTTTTAAGAAAAGAAGATACGGTCACTTTGGTTTGGAGAATAAGAACGATCAGCTCGTGAAAAAATCGAGAAAAAACGATATCATTAGAAATAGAAATCCGACGTTTTTATTTGAAAATAAAAGCCTAGGAGTTTACAAATCAGGTGTGGGGTTCACCAAAAGCATTCTTTCGTAATGAAATACGTCGATATACTCAACCTGGCTTTAAATGGCTTTCTGAGAAGAACGTGCCGTTGATTGGGCAGGAAAACATTCACCAGTTGCGGAGAATGGTAAATGCTATGGTTGTAGACCAAGATGACAACGTCTTGATAAAAGCCGGAGAACTGAACGACATTGGCATATATAAGGGACCTTGAGGCTAGTTTGCAAACATTTTCTGGAGACGACAACATGTCTGTTCTCGCATGGATTCGGGCCTTCGAGCTGGCTGCAGTTATGCACGGATTAAACAATTTTCAACGTTGGCTACTGGGCAATCGAATGCTGGAGGGATCGGCCCGCTCATACGTTATTCTTGAAAACCCCGCTATTTGGAAGGAGCTAAACGAAAGTCTGCAAAAAACCTTCGGATTCCAGTTGACTAATCACCAGGTGGCAAAGCACTTGCAGAGCCGATCAATTATTTTATTGAACGCGATGCGCCATATTGCTGAGCAAGGAACCTTCGAGGACACAGACATCATAAAATACATTGTTGATCGTCTGCAGGACCATACCGGATGTATGTATTGTATTATTGTGCTTCCCTCGATGAGCTGTGCGACAGGTACCTGCTGTAACGATCTGGGCGGGACAATTAGGGCACGCCCGACTCGCCGGCCAACGCCGTCTGGGTGATCACGCCGCGCTTACCCTCCGCTTGATACTCCGGTGCTACCCGCACTCGGATACTCTCGCTAAGCTTCGCTCCGCTAGATACTCTGGTGCTGCACGCTCCAGATGCTCCCGCTAAGCTGACGCGCTGGCAAACTCACCGTCCGCCTGGGCACTTACGAAGTACGAGGTGGAAGGAAGTACTGAAGACTGGACTCACTTGGTCAAAGGGAATCCTCCCAAAGACTTACTGCGTGATTGCTGCTGATAACTGATCTGTTCTGCGGTCCCCTGAATTGCTCCTTGGCTCGTTTCCCAAGGAGTCACTTTCACTAGCACTAGCACTGGTCACTGGTCACTCACAAATCCCCTGCGACATAAACTCCACAACTAACTGCCCCGCGTCAAGTCCTGCCTCGCTCTTTTATACCCCCCCTGCAGCGCTGCTTCTGCCCATTCAGCAGCCCGCTCTCCCGCCAAAACTCCTCGCTCAGCAGATCCTCGGCAGCACTGCTGCCGACAATTCAGCAGCCCGCTCTCCCGCCAAAACTCCTTGCTCATCCGTGTCCCGCTATGCGCTGACTACCCGCTTTGACGAAAGCTGCCAGCCGCCACCCCGAAGCATTGCCCGGGACGATGACCTTCTCCTTCCAGGAGATCCTGTACACGATGGAGTGCACTCAGAAGCCGTCCTTGTACTTCCTGTCCAGGGTTGCCTCAAACGTGTACCCCTCGTCATCCTCCTCCTCTTCGGTCTAGCCCTCATCGTCGCTGATTACTATCACTTCTTCCACCATCGACTTCTGGTTGGCCGAAGGCCGTGGTGGCGTCGGCGGCCTGGCCTGCCGCCTATATTGCGGCACCACCTCTCCTGCGGCCTGCTCGCCCTCTGGCTCCGTTCGGCCTCCCGGGTTCCTCGCCCTCGCGCTCCTCGGGCTTCCTGCCCTCCCTGGGCTTCTCGCTCTCGCGCTCCCTGGGCTTCTCGCCCTCGCGCGTGGGCTTTTCGCCTCGCCCCGACCTCTTGAGCTTCTCCTGCTGGGCCTCTCGCCCCTCCTACTGGGCCTCTCGCCCCTCCTGGGCCTCTCCGCCCCTGGCAGGCTTCCCGCCTGTTGCTTTAGGCTTCTCGCTGCATTTGGCCTTACTGGTGTCTTTGCTGCTGCTCATGGTTTTTTTTTTTCCTCTGCGTTTTCCTACATTACCACACAAGGAAGAGAAAAACGAAAATAAAATAAATAAAATAACCTATCCCCTAAAATTGTTTTTCCTTTTTATGCCCCAATCCCTACTTACTGAGGTCTGCACTGCTAATTACTTACTGAGCTGAGCTGCTCACTCTCGGCGGCCCTGAGCCGCTGTTTAGCCGTGCCTCTAACTAACGGATCCTCGCCGAAGCTTTTCATTTTCTCTTGTATCCGCTATTGCTGGCTATGCGTCTTCAGCTACCAATTTAAACTCTAACTTATTGTTTTAGTTTTAATTGTAGTCATTTTATTTTATTCCCCTAATTTTTTTTATTTTTTTTTATTCTGATTTATTTTTATATTTTTATTGTATTATCAATGTTATTTTTACTTTATAGTTTTTCATATTATATTTTCATATTATCACGGTTTGATGTTCCGGTCGTCGTTTACCCTCCTCTGTCCCGGCTGTTGATCCCTATCATTTGGATCCTCCACAATTGGCTTTTCTTTTGCGTCCCCTTCCGGCTTCTGGGTACTAATGTGGGCTCGCCGCTCCTGTCCAGTCTTAATGTCCTTCAATTTGACAATTACTGGCGACACGAAATCCATGATTCGGAATGGTCCTCTGAACCTTGGCGTTAGCTTCGCAGTAAATCCTTCCACTGCGTTTGACAAGTGGTGTCCCTTGGCCCACACCACTTGTCCAACTACTGGTGCCTAGTGTCTTCTCCGCAAATTGTAGTATCTGGCTTGGTCCTGTGCTTCCATTTCCAGATTTCTTCGCACGATCTCTAAGACTTCTCTCAAGTCCTTCGCGAGCTCCGTTGAATCCTGCTGCGGCCTCCCAGTTCCCATTATCGTCTCCTCATACACGGCCTTCGGGAGTCTGGGTTCTCTTCCATGGGTAAGGAATTCTGTGGAATATCCGGTGGGCAATCATCGTCTTCACCGTTCTATTGGCTCTCTCCGTTCGATTTTTCTGGGGCGTATACGGGGTCGTGCACTGGTGACGTACTCCCATGTCCTCCAGGAAATTTTTAAACGCTCTGCTTGTGAATTGTGTCCCGTTGTCTGTAATGAGGACTTAAGGTACCCCGAATCGCGCTAGGATTCTCTCCCTGAACGCTTTCTTTAAGGTATCCGCCGTGGCATTCCTTAATGGCACCATCTCAGTCCACTTTGGAAGCTATCAATGAACACAAGCAGCATCGTGTTTCCATGTATGGATCTTGGGAGTGGTCCCACAAAATCCGCTTGTAGTTGGCTGGCCTAGAAACGCTGACACGTCTCACACTTACGCACGTATAATCGTACGTCTCGCTGCATCTCTGGCCAGAAGTATCTTGACGCAATCTTGGCGATGGTTTTCCGGCTTCCTGTGTGTCCTGCTGTCGGTGCATAATGATTCTCCTTCAAGATCCTTTCCCTGAGCCCGGACGGCACGCATACTTTCCATGCGGCCACGTCTTTATGGCCAGCTCTGTGAGGGATGTTTCGGTACAGACCTCCCACTTCCCATATATAATCCGGAAACTTTTGTGGATGAGCCTTCATTTCCTTCAGCTTTTACTGGGTCCATGCACAGGTTTTATACTCCTCCAAGCTGAAGTGCTCGCCGCCGCCAATCATGAGGTTGGCTTCCGGTTCCAACGGTTGCCGTGAAAGGGCGTCCGCCACCGTATTTAGTTTCCCACGCCGATATATGATGTCGAACTCATATTGCTGCAATGGGCATTGGCACATCTCGCAATCCGTCCAGTCGGGCTCTTGATAGAGTTGACCCATTTCAACGCCATATGGTCCGTAACTACTTGGAAATGATATTTCTCCAAGTATGGTCTAAACTGCTAAATTGCCCACACAATGGCCAGGCAATCCCAGGCAATCGCCAAATAGTTTAGTTCTGCCCCGTTTAATGTTCGACTAGCCTATGATATAACCTTCTCATGGTTATCCTGGTGTTGAGTTATGACCGCTCCTATCCCCACATTACTTGCATCCGATTGAAGCACAAATTTCTTGTCAAAATCGGGACAAGTCAATACCGGTGTTGCGATTAGGCTCTTCTTTATGTCATCGAATGCCTTTTGCTGTTTTTCCTTCCAATGCCATTTAACGCCCTTCTTCAACAATCCTGTCAGCGACTTGATTTTAGTTGCAAAGTCTGGAAGTATCTATTTTTGAAGTCCAAACTACTAATATATTTAGCCTGTTTTAACTGATCTAGGATGTGGTGAATCCTCAGCAAGGGGTATGCGTCTGGGATAGATTTGGCATTCAACTGCCTGAAATCGACGCATAACCTTCTTTTACCCGTCTTCTTCTGCACCATGTCGATTGGGGCGCTATGAGGGCTACTCGAAGGCTATATACAGTCTTGTTTGAGTAGTTCATCAATCTCATTGTCAATGGTGGCTCTCATCACTGGTTTTCTAGGGAAATATCTTTGTTTCAGGGGTCGAGAATCATTCATCACTATCTCGGGCTCTGCAATATTGTATACCCCTTTGATTTCCTCGAACATTTCTAATTCTCTTCTTAGAAACGTGTCCATGCACTAGTCAGTTAATGGCGTTTCCGCTGCCATTTTTAACCGTTCCTCTGGGGCTTTGTTACTGTCCTGTTCCTTGTTCCTGCTTGGTTCCTTGTTCTGCGATTCCTTAAAACTTCTCTTGCTTTGCGTGGGCCTATTCGCCCTAAACTGAATCGTTTGTCCTATGCAACTTAATTCTGCCTCTATGTTGTAACCCAGGACTAGATCAGCGATGATCCATGCCATGACGAACAGTACTGTTGCGATCTGTCGGCTCCAAAACTCAAGAGTCACCTCGACACTGGTGGTTTATCTCGCCCGCTCGTCCATCCGCGAATCTCACGTGTCTCCAGCACCCAAGCTCGCTACTAACCCTTCACTGACGAAATTGCTGGTGGCTCCTGTGTCGATCACTGCCCTATAGGATTTACCTTTTATTGTAACTGTGGCCGACAAATAGGAGCCCTCATCCCGAAATCCCTTCTGATTAATTGCGGAGCCGAATTTGACGACTCCGGGTGGCGGAAGTCGGAGTCCGTTTCCCATAGACCCGCAACAGTTCGGTTTCCTGCGTCCGATCCTCCCACAAATTTAATTTCTGTGCGCTGATGACACTCTCGTCTCCAGTGTCCCGCTTGTCCACAATTTCCGCATGCATTTGACGGATTCTGTATCCTTTGTGGGGGTCCATTGTTCGCCTGTTTCCACTCCTGTTGTATCTCCTGGGGCCGGCTGAATGGGACCGTAATCGCTCCCTCTCGCTAATCACCTCTAGCTCATCCGCAAAACCCATCAATCCATGTAAAGTGGAGAATTGGGATGGCCTGGCAAACGCTCGGAGATCTGGAACGCTATTCTCATAGATCCTTTGCAGTTGCGCCTCTGTTGACATTTTCAACGGTCTCATCAGAAACTGCTTCTCCATCATAAATTCCTTAAAGGGTTCTCCCTTCACCTCCTCCCGAAGGTTATTGAAGTAGCCCCGTGGTAGAAAATAGACCTGAAACTGAACGCTGCCCATGTCGTCCAGTGTTGGTTGTTTGTCATGTTTCATTTCCAGGCTATTCCTTGAAGCAATTCGGGCATCGCCCTTGACAGCAGGTCTAACTCGAGACCGTACGTCTCCGCTGACCACTCCACCTGATCCAAAAACTGAAGCGGTTTCGCTGCCAGATAAAACCGGGGACTCCATTCCCTTACCCTAGACGCTATTCTTGAATAGTCAGGTGCTTGTGACCTGGCTATCATATCCTGCGGTATCCTGGTCTCGGCTTGAATTGCGGTGGATTCTCGGAATTGTTTTTGGTTATACGCTGGTATATCTATCTGTACCTGTTCCTAAATGAATCGGACTGGCTACATAATCGTGACATGCCTGGAATGGATTTGAAATGCAAATTGACATTGGTCGACGAATGTCTACTAAATGAGTGGCAACTCAGATGGATTAATGCGTCACATGGCGAAGTGACGCGTAATTTCTTTCCAGAGGCAGACTTTTTGTACCACAGGAGGGAATTTGGCTTTAACTTAAAAGCTGGATTTCTCCTAACAGGTCACGGTGCGCTAAATGCATTTCTTCACCAGAGGAGACTTACGAACTCATCTCAATGCCTATGTGAATGGGAGTGGGAAGACGCAAATCACATACTTTGTGTCTGTCCACTCTATTCGGATTTGCGCGATATAGATTCTCTTGGAATTGTTCAAACACAGACAGGCTGGAATGTTGAGGGAATAAAGGAGACCCCTGAACGGATGAAACTCCTAGATGCATATGCCGAAGCTGTATTTACTAGACGCAAAAATTTATTAAGATAATATGAGTTATTAGTTAAAAAAAAAAAAAAACCCAATTTTGCTGTGTGGTTAGCGGTTGAGAATACTACCACAGTTCACCATTGCTTGTCGTAGGAGGCGACTAATATGGTATGGGTGCCCTATCCGAGCTTGTCGGAGCTAAAGGGGTGAGGCCCACCGAGCCTGTAATTTCGGTACCATGGGTTGAGCAGTGCTCCAAGTCTGCTCATTGAGGTCGGCCCCCTTGTGTGAGTATCGTGGTGGCTGGGGGTGGACACCCAAATCGCGGGTAGGGCCTTTTGGCTCGATGTGGAGTTGCGTTACACAACCTGGTGCTGTGACCATTAGATCAGTAGAGATGTTAGATACATCTCGCCCCTCACATAAGGGAGTGCACGCCCGACAAACGTGCACTCGAATTTGTACCGGGGTGATCGCTATATATTTTCTATAGCTTATAAACCGGGGCGGTTGGCTGGCGCTTAATCCAGACACGTGCATTATGTACTCACTTGTGGGTACATTTGAATGCTGTGGTTATAATCCCTTCAGTGTGGAACACGCCACATAAAATAAAAAACGGAGGGATCCGATTCTCACTGTATCTGTTCCTTAAAACTGGCATTTAGAATGTCTCCCTGTGGAATCATCACCTGAGGCTTAGAAGCAGCGGGTCTTTCCTGCCCCCACTGCTCGTAGACGCCTTAACTAGTTACGCTCCAGCGTGACGCTCCGCTAATTCTGTGAATCTGATTATGTGCGCTGGGTCCACGAGCTGTTCTCGTGCCCATGTAACGAACCCTCTGCGTAACTCGTCTACGTTGGGGGCTAAGGTTGGGCAGCGAAGCGTGTATGCCTGTCGCCGCGCCAAGCTGACTCAGCCAGTAGAAGTTGGCAGTCAAATGCCGACTACTGCAGACCGACCATACGTGGTGAAGAACCACATCCTGCTCGAGGTGCCCCTGCTCTAGACTAAATATGGCGGATCTAGAGAGGACAACTCGAAAAAACCCGTAATCACCGGTGTTACCGTACCGTGCCCCTGTGACGAATGGCACTACGTTAGTGTGTCTTTTAACGGTGGCTTCCGGATACCTGGCACCTCCGGTCGTACAAGTGCCCGATCCGGGGTATGAGGCTCTACCCCGGGGGATACTCCCTTCCTCATTACTCGTGGGACCAAACTTATGGATACCAATGTAATTACCCCTACAACAACAGGGTGCTCTAGCAGCCCCAAATCAATTGAAATCGAACCCATCCAGGAGCCCGAAGATGCTATGGACGTCTGTTCACAAAGCTCTGGCACCGACAGCATCACCAAGGAAGAGGAAGAAACCCTTCTCGCCTCCCCCAAGGATGAAAGACCTAAGCGGATCGCGTTATCGGGCGCCGCAAGGAAGAGGCTGCGCAGACACCTTGCGAACG
>VNJZ01007261.1:0-33456 GCA_008042795.1 Drosophila asahinai | reverse complement strand
CGAATGCTCATTTGCCCCGCTTTCACTGCGCTTTTACTGCCGCACACACACACGCACACACAGAGGCGCACACCCGCACACACTCGCAGGGAGATTTTTCTGTTGCTGTTGATGCGATTTTATGTATTTCCATGATGCGCTTATTCGACTTCGGCATTATCCTGGCGAAGCCACGCAGCGCTTTCCATGCATACAAATTGCTAAATTATTTAAGCAGCGACAACGACAGCCCCAGACGGTGGCGGCCGGAGGAAAAGCCGAAGGAAAAGCTGCTCTGGGTTGGAGGAGGAGGGAAGGTGCTGCTATTAGTACCAAGTTGTCCTAGCCGGTAAGTCCCGATGGTCAGCACGCGGGGGGGGGGATGCTGGGGGTTTAGGAGAGTTTTGCAGGATGAGGAGCTTAAGGCCGGGGCACGTGTGTGTGTGTGGTGTGTGCGGATTGTGTGTGTGTGTGTGTGCGGTGTGTGCGGGCCGAGTCCAATAATAAATAAGTGGCCAAAAGCATAGCCATAGCATACTTTTGTGCGCCGTTAAACTTTCTGCGTAAATTCAGCGTTCATCATGGCTAACTTCGTTTCCTTTTTGGCCACCAAGCCCCTCCTTACCATTACTTTGTCCAGTCCCAGTTGCCATTACATTACATACAATTGCTGTCTGCCGCCCATAGGACACTGAGAGAAAAAGAGGGGCTAGTGAGAGGTCGTGGCTTTTTAAGGTAAATCAAAGGAAATTATATTCTGAAAAATATATTTATTTATTTATCTTCCTTTAGTAATTTTACTTAATAGTTTTACTTTATTTTTTGTTAGTTTCAGTTTTTTAAAGTGTGACCAGTCAATTTTTGGTACACAAATGTTCGAAAGAATACCAAAGAGTTTAAAACAAAAAATACCAAAAATACTGAATAATACTTAGACCAAGATCCCAGCTTAAAATGCAACATAGTTTTAAGGGATATTGTTTTTGTTTATATGTATTTAAATAAATAATACATTTTAAGTTGTGAATTTCCATTTAATGCTCTGATATTCCCTTTATTTCTCAAACAAATTGCATTCTTCATTTATTTTATTATTACTTAATTTGTAATAATTATTTTCTTTGCTTAAACAAAACAATATAACAATTTTTAAACCCATTAAAATCACTTAAAATTACACCTAAAATTATACTATAAAAATTTTCAAAAATAAATTAGAAAAGTACCTACTTCTAGGTAATTTCTAAGCCCTATTTACACTTATTTCTCTCACTGCCCTCGCCGGCAGTGACCACCAAAGTTGAGCAACGCAGAGCCCGGCTCTCGGCTGTGTGCGTGTGCGGTCACTGCGGGCCAGTGGTCACTGTACCGGCGACACCATACGCATTCAATTCAATTTAAAATTCATGGCATTAACTTTAACTTCAACTTAAGTCCGCCGCATGCAACTTGATAAAATGTCTGCAGGAAAACCAAAGGAAGAAAAATGGAAAAGGAAAATGGGGAAAATGGTAAGGGAAAAGGAAAGAAGATGGAGGCGGTGGCAGAGGTCACTGCAGCGAAGGCCTGTAACTTAGTTTGTGTGTGCGAAGTGTTTCCTTTTATGCTGTTGCTGCCGCTGTTCCGTTTCATAATTTGATTGCATACTTTTTCGGGCTGCCCATTATCACGATACCGGCGAGAGAGAGAGAGAGAGAGAGTGTGCGTGCTTTTAGCCAGCTAATTGCGGCCAATTGGGCAGAAAACAAAACCACCGCAAATGTTGCACAGAAATTGCTCAAAAATGCAGCAACATGTACATACAAGCGCCATGTTATATGCTTAACTCGACCAGAAAAACGACAAACCAAAAAATATTCACAAAATCCCGCAGACCCAAAAACCAAAACTACGAAATACAACCGAAAAATACAACCCAAAAAAAAAAAGAAAAAAAACACAGAGAGAAAGTGAAAGGGGAGCATATACAGTAATATTTATGCTAACTAGTTTGAAGCACTGGCAGCTGCATAAACAATTCCCCGCAACGAATCGTCGTCGCCGCCCCAAAGTTTCGTGGACCAACTCGGAATTTTGGTAATTAAACTACATTCTCTCATGGCAGGACGCGGGGGCCGGACGTGGTGTAAAAGGACACAAAAACATTGATTGTTCTTAATTGCGAAATGGCTGGTTGATAAACTCAATCGATTCGCCACCATAATAGGTTTCAATCGAACATTAATGAATGGCACAAATGGGGCGAATGTTTTTGAGCGGAACAGATCCATTCGCCAATTGATTTTAGTTCTCTATTGTTCCGGGAAATCCGCCTAAACTTTATTTCGCACGCAACTTGTTTCCAAATTAAGTGTGTTCTTTAATTTAGTTGAAAAATGGGTGGACCTAGGGGATTGAATATTTTTAAATAATAAAATTGAAATAATGGGTAAGTAATAAATAATAAATAGTGTTTAAAATATAATTTTAAAATATTAAAAAAAATAGTTAAATAATATATATAAAATATATATCAACACTCTAGCTCATGCCCAAGAAATACACACAAATTTCTTATCAATATTCAAGCAGTTTCATTTGATTCATTTACATTTTATAAACCGAATTAAGTTAAATAAACCGAAAAACTGCTAAAATACTTGGTTATTATTAAATTCTTCAATAATTCTCCAAACCTTACACTAATTGAGGCACCTTTTAATAGGTCGCTTAGGGTTAAGCTCGAACTTAACCCTTTAAGCTAGCGACACAGGATTTGCCTTAATAGTTTCGCATTTAAAATGCAGCCCACCATTGTTCCGGCATATAAAATGGCTTCGCATATTAATATGAATTGATTTGGAAGTGGAAAGTGTTGCAAGTTTAATAAGGCAATCAGGCTGCAATATGCATGAGCTCCGCAAAAAGGCGAAACAATCAATCAGTTAATTGAATTGCCAGTTCCTGGCTCCAAATTTTGTTGCAGCAATTTAGGCCAATTAACCAGTTTTGCCTTAAAGGCATCCCTGGACAGGACTCGGCTCTCGGGTTTATTCTCCTCGCAGCCCGAGGGCGTGGCGAAATATGAATATAAATAAGGTTTGGCGGCTATCGCGCTCGTTGCTGGCTGGCAGTTTGAGCCAACTTTATGGCCCTCCGTTGGCCACGTTAACCACTTGAGGCCCGGCCCCCTCCCCCTTCCCCTCCGTCAGATAAGAGCTTTGAGTCGCTTCAAAGAACTTGCAACTTCAAATCACGTCGCTTTATTAGTTCAACGCCGACTTGTGGTCCCCAGTTCCCAGGCAGCTTTTTTATACGAATCCGGAGTACGGAGTACGGAGTACGGAATACGGAATCCGGAATCTCTGGCATCCAAAATCGAAAATCCAAAATCCGGAATCCGGCATCCAGAATCCGGAATCCGGGGGCGTTGACTCACCTATTGACGTTTATTGAATCAAAACCGTTTTCAGCCGAGTTCGATTCGCCGCCGCCGCTTTGGTTTTAGTTCAGTTCGCTTCAGCTGCTCCTGGCTCCTGGCTCCTGGGCTCCCCAGCTCCTCAGCTCCTCCGGCTCCTCCTGGGCTCCTCTCGTTTTCTGCTTTTCTGGTTTGCTTTGTTGCGGCGCCATAAAAAACGTGCAGCCGTAGGGGGGAGCAGTACCAACGTTCACTGGGAGAAATATCCCTAACTCAGAGGTTTCTCTATGGGAAATATATTAAATAATGAGGCTCCTCTGTATATAATTTTAATGACTGATTAAATACTTTTTTAGGCCTTCCCTTTCTTAGTAAAATAAAATATATATTAATATTAATATTAAAAATAAAATTTCCCCGGTGCATAATAGGAGTGCAAGCGAAATGTTAGCGCTATGTGGAATACAAAAAAAAAACAAAAGAGATTTCCCCACAGAGCGTGTGCTCAGCTCGGCAAACGGCTAAGCCTTTCAGCTCCATCGTTCGCCCACATTCAGAGCCACATCCATAGCCACATCCTCATCCACATCCACATCCACATCCTCATCCACATCCACATCCAAACACCCGGCAAACATTTCAAATCGGCGGGTCATGATTCAAGCACTCAGTCAGCTGTATTTTATTGAATTAGGGCGGAGTTCTGTTCGTTCGATCGGGGATCGGGAGTGCTACAACAAATGCGACGCCTGGGGCCAGGATGCAGCCAAACCAACTCAACCCAACCCCCCAATAACTTCATAAATCAAAGCGTTTGCTCAGTCATTTTTAGAATTTGTTTGTTCTGCAACTGCAATGCAAACGAATCCCCGGACCCGGTCCCGGTCCTGGTCCCGGTCCCCGGCGCAACTCGTATGAGAATGCCAAAGCCCCGAACGTTACCAGATTTGTGTTTCCCCCGCTGTTTTCCATCCATTTTCAGCCCTTTTGTTTTTTCTACTTTTTTCCCTGGATTTTTTCTCTGTGACTCTCTCATCTTTACGGATCGGAGGTATGCTGGAACTATCTTCCATTCAGCTGGAACTATCAGTGCTATTGACATTGACACGGTGCCTGGTAGGGTCTATTGGTCTAGACTTCCTCTTTTAAAATTTGTATTTGTTTTAAATATTTTTTAAGCATTAAAATTGTAGAAGAATCTATTTCTTTGATTAATTTTATCTTTTTTAATTTTATTATGTTTAATATTTTATTTTTATTTAAGATATTACTACAATTTAAAGAATACTTTTCTGCTGAGAAAATATTGGAGTAACTTTCCACAAAACACACCAACGCTACATACTTTCAGGCTACTCAACTAAAACTAAAACTATTATAATTCTAGTTTTCAATTACGACAAGTTCTTAAGAGTTCTTAAAATAAGTTCTTTATTTTAGATAATACCTAAATTTAAAGCATACTATTGGACTGGGATAGAATTGGTGTAACTTTCCACAACACTCACCAACGCTGCATACCTTTAGGCTGCTTATAAAAACTATTTAAAACTATTTAAATATAATTCTAGGAGTTCTTAAAATAAGCTCTTAATTTTAGATAATTTAAAGCATAATTTTGGCCTGGTCAAGTATTGTTTTAACTTTCCACAATACACACCAACGCTGCATACTTTCAGGCCTTTTTATGAAAACTAGGCTAATGGGAATCCCCTTAGTCGAAATCTTTTAGCCATAAAGCTACCTATCCACTGCAGTCTCTGCTCTTTGTCCTGTCCCATTGTTGTTGTTGTAATTGCTCTAGCTGTGTGTGTGTGTGTGTGTGGATTTTTTTTCTCTCTCTACCTTTTCGGCTGGAATGTTTGCCTCACTGTTTGCTAGATGTTCGTTTGCTGGTTTCTTTGGCATTTCCCATTCGCCGCTTTCCCCATTTTGCGCATTTCCCTTTTTTGCCTTTTCAGTGATTTAAATTACAATTGCGGCAAGAGAGAGACAGAGAGAGAGAAAGAGTCAGAGTCTGTTCATCGATGTGTCGCCTGTGACATTGTCATTTGTTTAAGCTTTATTAATGGTTTTTCTGGCTTTGTGCAAAAAGGCAGTGGGAGGACGAGCCGAAAAACTAGGCGAAATGTGGCGAAGCCAGCTGCTGGCCTCTGCCAGCCTGGGGGAAAAGTAGGCAACACTTTTTGTCCTCGTCGAGTGCTCTCTAATTAGTGCTTGTTTACGGGGGCTGAGAACTCTTGACAGCCGGCGCCAGCGCCTTCAAGTATGCAGCAAGTTTTGCAAAATACGATTTGCATATTAAACCGAAAGTGTGGAGCGTGGGGCGTGGAGCGAGCAGCAAACTCATTGAAATTGAACGGAAATTTTGCCGCCCAAGTTGAGCGAAAGTTGGAGGAACTTTTCCTTTTTCCTTGTTTTTCATGTTTATGGATTTTTTGTTGTTGTTGTTGCTGTTGTTGAATTTTTTGCGCTAGCCACTCTTTGCCTTTTATTCCGTATTGCCTGGTTGTTTAGCTTCGTTCGCTTTCTATTTGCAGATTATATTTTAGCTCCCCATCTCCATCCCCATCCCCATCCCCTATATTATTTACACGCTCGCTTTGACTTGCTTGTGGAACAATGAATGTCACTTTGGTCTAGACCCCAGACATGGCCCTCGGCGTTGCGGTTCCTGCGAGTTACTGCGAGTTCCTTTTTCCGTCGTCCTGGCTTTTTCCTCGCGAGTGCCAAGTGGGACAAAGTAGTACCGATTTGGATAATACACTTTACAAGCTCTCAGGAGTAGGAATTTTTAAACTTAAAGCTAATTCCTAGAGACTTTTTTAAATTAAAAATAAAAATAGAACGATTTTATGTAGTTCTTAATGTTTTTTAGTTTTATTAATTTAATTCCAAGTTTCATATGAAGTTTAGAGCTATTCTTATTATTAAACACTACTTTAAAATTAATTTCCCTTCAAAACAAATAAATATATGCTGCCAACTCTATGATTTTTAATCCAAATATAATTTTCTTTGTTAAAAACAAACCACCAGCAATTGTTTTATAACTTAGAGCCATTTGTGGTTAGATTTGGCTAAAACTTGTTCCATTTCGGGCATAAATCTTTTCATATATATTTTTTTACACATTTTCTGGCCATTTCTCGCTTATGATTGAGTGAACCTGTTGCCTCCCCCAGCCCGGTAGAGTAATCGCCTCAAATATTTTCGTGTATAACTTTTGTTTGTGCCGAGTCCGAGTTGCGGGCTAAAGGGGAGAGGGGGGCAGGAGGTCCTACCACAGTATGTGTCCTGGCCTGGGGTCACACGTGAAACGGGGTAAGCTTATAAGTTTATAAAGTTGCGGATGGACGCACGTGTCGTCGCTTCGTTTGCTTTTTCAATGCTCAACTCACAACTTTTGTGCTCCATCGATGCGGCGCGCTGACCTTTTGTTGGTTGACTGTGACCCCAGGACCCAGGCTGGCCACCCCTGCTCGTTTTCCAGAAAAGGGATTACATTTTTGCGGCTCAAAAAGAACGGGTACTGCTGCTGCTCCTCCTGCTCTTCATCATCATCCTGCTTCTCGGCTTTCCTCGCAATCGGACTTATCGCATTACGCATACGCACTGTGGGCCCATCGATTCCCGTTCTGTTTATGGTGATTTTACAAAGCCAAAGCGTTAATTAAGCAGCTTGTTACTCCTGTGGCTGTGTGTGAGTGCGTTTTAATCAATCGATTATTCATGGAATATGCTAATGGCCAAATCACTAACCTCGCCACGCCTCACGCAAACACACAAATCCCCCAATTAAGGGCCTGTAATTGCAGTTGGCAAACTTTTAATACGAGTTGAGGCAGCCTATCTATAATATTTTAATAGAACAAATAATTAAGCAATACACTTTGTTTTGGTAATAAACAAGAGGCTTGAACTTTGCTCAGTTTGCTTTCGTGCATAAGTAAGGGTTTTCTTAATTTATTTACAAGTTTATATTTAATGGATTAATATTTAATTGAGTGGTAATTATGGGATATATATCCTTATATAATAATTCCTGCTTAAACGCAGTAATAATGATCATTAACCCAACAGGGATTCCAGTGCCACAGCAGGCTATTATGCAACGCATTCAACTAATAATCGCAGCCGGTGGTTGCCTTTGTGGCCAGCTGCTGCTACTGCTGCTGCTTGTTCCTGGCCAAGTGCAGCTCAGTGCGGCTTACTTGGGGTTTTGCCTTTGACCCTCTATAAGTCGCACAGCAACGACAACAGCAAGTCTAAGTTTACTGCAGCTAGGCAACTCGCCTCGCTCGCTCTCTAAGTCCTTTTTGCTTATTTTTCGTCCCTCCTTTTCTCTTGGCTGGCTCTTGCCTTGACGCTCTCACAATGAAAATCGCTGAAATGCCTTGCCAATTTTATAAACAACAATGAACAGAGGCAAGTGTCGTTCGGTGTCGGCATCGGCATCGGCATCGGCGTCAATAGCAAGCGGATGGGGGTGGCGGTGTGGCCCCATGTTGTTTGCCCTCGCCAAGAGCTCAGTCCCACATTTTCTGCATTATTCTGCTTGTTAAACAGCTGACGGTGTTGGTGGCCTTTGACTGGCGACGCCAAAAATATACCCCAAAAAAAAAAAACAAATACAACAACAAAAGGTTCGCTCTCTCACAGAGAAAAAAAAAAAACCCCATCCGAACTGAACAGAGAGATGCAGAAACAAAAAAATAATGGCTTGACTTTCAATTGCACAATAACAACAGCAAGAACAACAGCAGGAACAGCATCAGCAGCAGGATCAGGATCAGGAGCAGCAGGACGAGCCACCAATGGCAATCAACAAACAACAGCATCAACGCCGACAACAATAAAAGGCACAACGGGCCAGGGACCAGGACCAGGGCAGGGCCAGGACCAGGTCCTGTGGCGGGGACATCAAAATCAATTCAAGTGCGGAAACTGCTGCAGTTGTACAGTTGAACGGCCTGGACACAGGCTGAAAAAGTGACGGCAAAAGGGAAAAAACCCAGCACTGAGCTAAATTGGGGCTATAATTAAGTCAAGAACAAAGTAAAAAATAAATTAAATAAGGCAACAAAATATTAATCAAAGTTCAAGCCAAAAAACTTTGACAAAGAATAATATAAATAATGAATATATCCCATTTTTATAATTTCCAATCATAAAAAAGAGTTTAGTTTGTTATTAAATTAATAAATCTTAAATAATTCGACTCATAATTAATTTGTATTCCCTTAAAATGTAATTTTTCAAGCCAGTCTTCAGTGCTCAGTGCTCTCAAGTTATTCCCGGAAAGGATTCCCATTGTTTGAACGGTTTTTGTTGTGGTTGTTTTGTTGCTGAGCAGCAGGCTCTGCGGAATATGCATCGATATAAATGAATTGGTGGAGATTGGACCAGAAGGATGGACACGCGTAAATCCAGAGGACGGCGACAAAGGACCGAGAAGGACGCACAACCGCAGAATATAAACTCAACAATGGTGGAAAGAATTTGAATTTAGATGGAAGGCAAAGAGAAAAATGAACACAAATTAATGAAAGCCAATTAAAATCTATATAAAATGACCTAAAAATATTTTTAAAAAATAATATGTCTTACAGTAACTTATCTATACTAGTACTTAAGTTTATTAATATCCAAAAAATAGGTAATCAAATTCCCAAACATTTTTTTCAATCAAAAATAATCTTTAAAATGATTTGCTCAGTTGGTTGTCATTTTCGGGCAGTTACATTTCATCCCCACAGCTCATTCCCGAACCCGATCAGGTCTGGGACCCAAAAGGAAATCAATTCAAATTAGATGAAAATTATAGTTGAAATTGCCAGGGGCCATCCTTCTATCCTTCCATCCTTCCATCCTTCGGCTCCTCTGACACTTCTCCCTTGACCAATCTGATTAACACTTTCCAGCGAAGGGGCAGATAAAGAAATCGATTTGCCAACACCCACGTAATCAGGGTGGCCGGAATCGGAATCGGAATAGGAATAGGAATCGGAATCGGAATCAGAATCGAATCGGAACCGAGGGGAGGGGAGAGTGGCAGTGGCTAGCGGATGACTCGCTGACCACCAGTTGCCCATTTGGTGGCCACGAACTGATTACAGTCTAATAAGTATGCGTGGGGCGTGACCAAGGGCCCTTTGTTAATAGGTCTCCAAAGGGTCACTCGCATACACACGCACACTCGTACACTCGCACACCACCGCACTCGCATTGTGGTCGTAAAAGAGACAGAGGCGGAGTGTGGGTGAGAAGAGTCCAAAGGGGAATTCAAATTGAAGGCCACAAAACGAAATCTTAACAATAAAATGAGTTCAAAAGTTACGCATCAAGCAAACAGCGACACAGCAACAACTAAACAAATGGCAGCTCACACACACAAAGCATAAACGTGCACTGGGAAAAATATTCTGGGATATTAATATCACTCTATTTAATTTAACTAAAAACTCACCAATGAATTCACCTATAAAACTTAGTATTAATAAGAGCAATACATTCATCATTTAAGATTAAATGCAGCAATAAATGCATCAATAAAATCACCAATAAATTCATATTTAAATTCACCAATTCAACAATACATATATCTAGGAATTTAAGAATAGAATCTGAAATAAATTCACCATTAAGTCAACAACAAATTCAAGTATAAATTTTAACAGTAATTGCATCTATAAATTCTCCAATAAGATCATATTTGAATTTAATTCAATAATAAATTCATCAAGGAATTTCCCAATAACTTCAACAACAAAATTGAATAATAAATTCCCCAACAAATTCAATAATGATTTCAACTATACATTTATCAAGGAATTTATAAAAAATCGCAAATAAATTCACCAACAATCTGAATAATAAATTCAACAACAAATTTATCGAGGAATTCACCAATAAATTCTCAAATTAATTCTCCAATATTATCAGGAACAAATTCAATAATAAATTCTACCATAAACTCACCAATAACTACAACAATAAAATAAATATACCTAGAACATGAAAATATGTAATATATCAATGAATAATTCTCACTACATTAACAATAAATGTATCTATGATTCACAAATATGAATATGATTGTAAGGAACTTACCAGAAAGTCACACCATTAATTGCTTTTTCAATGCTTTTCATTAAACTCACCAACAAATTAATCAATATTTTTTCTCTGTGATCTTGTACACTTGCTCCCTATTTTGTTGTTTGGGGTAAAAGTTTGGCATTTTGATTTTGATGTGTTCATTTGCACTTGTCCTCACTCCCACCGATGATAAATTAAATTTAAACTGATAATAAAAAAACGAAATTTACGAGCCAATAAGTCGGGGAGTTGGCCTTGAGATCCTGCCCCACATAGGGTGGGGTGGTGGTGCTCTTGCGAGTGAACCCTTCGGCCCTTCGCCACACAAATAAATAATAACAAAGGGCCAAACAAGACAAGGAGCAGCGGCAGCAACAGCAACAACTGACAGCAAAGGAGCAGCAGCAGCGGCAGCGACTTCAAGTCCTGACAAAAGGATGTGGCCAAGGAAGGGCGCGCGAGGTTAGAGGAAGAATGGGAGCAAAACCAAGATAAGGACAAGACAAGTGCAGTGCGAGATAAACTTAACAAACGAAGTCAACGGCAACCAGACAGGCAGGCGGGGTCTGGGCCGGGGATTGCCCACAATAAGGGAGAGAGGAAGAAGGACAAGAACAATGGCATTGACAATGTTTAGCACATGAGCACAGGACCAGGAGCAGGACGAGGACCAGGACCAGGACCACGGCCAGGGCCAGGACCGAGAGCAAGAGCGAGAGCGAGGGAAGGAAAAAATATAAAAATAAGAAGAAAACGGAGCTAAAATGGAGCTGAATAGCAGGAGCAGCTGGGTCGTGGGTTACAGCTTTAGCCATAACAACAGATTCCAACTGCTTAGTGGATACTTATCCCAATACACACAGACACACACACACGCAAACACAGCCACACACAGATGTCCTGATCCCCGACAAACAATCAAACGTTAAGGTATATTACGTATACGCAATACGTATACGTAATGTTTGCTTAACGTGAGCGAACGGAGCGACAAAGAGATTAGAAATCACACAAAAAGCACAGCCAGCCAAATCCGACTTCAATTTAAGCTTTTGTCAGCGAGAAAAGAAGCCGAGAGAGGGAGAGTGTGGGAAAGAGAAGTCCAAGAGAAAGAGACGAAGGAGTTCCAGCAAATGGAATTAAATTTGCCACTTACCAAGTCACTGAAGGGAGAACTAATCTGGTTAGACTCAAGTCTAATAGAATTTCCCAGCACCCCCTGCTGTTCGCTAATTGATTTAAATGGTTTTTTTTTTTAGCCTTTAATTCTATAATTCGTTTCAATTGAACGTTTTTTAATGATTTTTCTATTAAGTATAGATAATTTACCTTAAATACTATAAGAAATTCTGTTGTTCTTGAACAAATAATATTATTTTATGCCTGAAACTCCTTTGTGAATCGATTTAAATAGGTTCAGGTATTTCAAAGCTTAGAATATATTTCTATTTTATGTATGCTTCTATATTTAATCTTAATATTCCAAAATATTTAAAATATAAATATATAATAGAAACTTTTAGCATAATTCATTGTAGTGCTTATTTTTTAACTTACCCAACTTGTCATTATCCTTTTTCTTGCTTCCCTTATTTCATCATCATTTATCTTCTTTGCATTTCTTTGGTCGGAGTGATTAAATATCTGTTTTAATTTACTTACTCTCCCATTGAGCGGCTGTTCCCCTTCCAATTATTCCGTTCGATCAGTGCTTTATCTTCGCGCTCTCGCTTTCGCCAGCTGGCGCGGTTTTCCACTTCTTCAGGGGCACCGAAAAGTATGGTAAATGATTTCATTTAACCAGCAAATGACACCGACACCAACATATTACAACAATACAACAATACACCACACACAGGGCCAACTGGCAGGGCCAGGACCAACAAGGGCGCCAGATGCGAATACGAATGGCGGCGAAAACGAATGTAATTGCAGCAAATGAATAAATGAGGCAAGGCAGACGAAGGCCACCGAACATCCTCATTTCTCTCACCATGTGTGTGTGTGCTATGTGTGTACTGTGTGTGTGGCTTGAATGCAACGCATGTTTTGCCGCTTATTGCCCCGACAACAACAAAAACAACAGCGGCAGACGGCAGGAGCTCCTGCGAGCAACAACAAAAAAATTAAGGAAAATGAATGAAAGACACAGGGGCTACAGAAAAGTAAGAACCCAGAAGATATCCTATAAAAATAAGATAAAAATGGTGTTATGACACAATAATGTTGCTTTTACTTGAGATTTCGAAAGAAACTATTATAAAACGCTATTTTCTTGACATTTCTTGGGTAGAGAAAACATGGTCACACTGGTTTTTATTAGAGTCATAAATATTTTTAAATATAAATATATAAATATACATTTTTTTAGAATATATATTTAAAAAGGAATTGGCTGGGCATTTGTTGGGTAAAGCAAACTTGGTCACACTGGTTTTTTATTAGTGTCATAGCTCCATAAATATATTTAAATATGTTTTAAAAGGTATTAATCTTCTAAAGTAATATTTTTAATCAGTTTTGCGACTTTATCTCCCCTGATTCTCTTAAGTAAAATTTAAAATTTAATATATATTAAAAAAAAAATACTGGAAAATCCAGAACACAGGTATACCCCTTGAACTCGGCTCGAGTGGCGGGGATAAAAATGAAAATGAGCAAATGTAAGCACAGTCTCCCTGCCCCCACCCCATTCCCCCATATCCCATATATTCCCCCCTGTTCCCCCTGCTATATCCGCCTGATCCCGGCGCTATCCTGCCATCCTGCCATCCGGCGCAGCTCCTCTCCCCGGGTGCTTCATAAATTCAAATTTGATTTTCATGTTGATTATGATGCGAGAGAGATGCGCAGATGATGATGGAAATGAAGATGGCAAATGGCAGTCGAGGCCTCGGAGATGGAGCCACAATCAGAGCCAGAAATACACCAACACGAACACGCACACGCACACACTCGGGATCCTGATTATTATCCTGCGAGTGTGTGTGTGCGCGAGTGGTGCGAGCGTGTGGTGACTCTGTTGCTTGTGTTTTGCATTCCACTTGGATTTTTATTTAAGCTTTTTCTATCGTCCCCGCCGTCTGCTTTTACGTTTTCCGTTTACGACTTTAACGAAAACTTTTTGGCCTAGAGAAAGAGCCTTTATGTGTTTGGCCCCAGAAGTGCCCCATTTGGCCAAAAGCACACACGAGCACACACACCTCTACCCTCCACCTCAACACAGCCGTCAAATGTGTCATTTTCCCCGAAATCTATTATTAAGTGACATCAGTTGCGATTTCCCGCAAGTCGCCTAAACATAATTGATGAGACAATTCATCAAAGCCAGGTTATTATGGCCAAGGAGCTCTGTGCATTTTAAGAGGTTCTCTTTGAAGCTGCAATTTAAATACATTTTCGAAGCTAACATAAACATATACATTATTTTCTGCTTTAAAATGAAATGAAACATTCGTAGAACATCAATACTTAGATTCCCTTTTAAAACTGATTGCTTTTGCTCATTTCCCGATTTCAGGGACATGTTTTATTCAGAACAGAATAAACCCTTTTTCGGATAAACCCCATGGCGATGCATTCAGCCAAATCTCTGCCTGCAAATGGCCAAGACAATCAAACGCGGCCATAAAGTCAACTGACTTTATTACGGCCCTCCAAGCGCCACTCAGTTGCATCGTTAGCGCGGTTAATGCCCAAAAGCGGCGATGGCAGCGATGACAGCGATGCATTCCCATCCCCATCCCCATCTCCATCTCCATCTCGGGACTGCATCTCCAGCTTTCCCCTGTGCCATTGCCAGGCCAATACCAATACCAACTCCGCCTCGCACTTGGCCGAAAGGACACACAAAAACACAACCGAATGGCAGGCGACATATGGACGTCATCGGATGCGGAACGCAGCGAGAGGAGCAGAGGGTGAGTCCGCCATAACAAGGCGACTGGCGGCAGCTGCTGGCGACACATTCACATTCACAATTTCGCCAAACAGACGTCCGTATCCGCATCCGCATCCCCATCCCCATCCGCATCCGCATCCTCATCCGCAGCCGCATGCACATTCGCAGAGGAGGAAACCGGAGACAAAAGACGCCGTTCCGCGCCTTTCGTCCTGTCGTCTGTCTGCTGTCGTGATTGTCCTGTCTGTCCTGCCTCGTCGTCCCGGCCATATCCCACGCACACCCAATGTTGCATATTCCCCCGTAAAATTCTCAATTCACAATTACAATTGTAATTGTGAAAGGCAATAATTTGGTGCAGCGGCAAAAGGGAGGAGCCAGCACCATTCCCTTTACCAATTTTTGGTGCCCTAACGCTCCCAAAGGCTCTCCCTGCTATCATTTATAAAAATAAATGTATATAAATGTATGGGGATTATATTCCAGAAACTTATAGAAGTATTAATTCGTTAAAATTGCTAAGAAAATGTATTATTTGTTAATTATTATTTTGTTTCCCCCATAATATAATTTTTACACCATAAAATAAAAATAATACTGAATACATTTAGGCTTGAAATAATTGTGGAAATTACTGTGGAGTTTTTCGTACAATGTGCAGACTAAAACACATATTATTGATTACACATATATCCTTCTTTAATCCAACTAAAATATTTATTAAATTTTTTTAAAAACTTTGTAAAATACCAAAGGATAGTGTCCATAAAATAATACATAATAAATGTGGTGTAATGACACAACATTGTTGCTTTTAGTCGAGACTTCGAAAGAGACATCTGTAAATGCTGTTGCATTAGCATTTCTGGGGTAAAAAAACATGGTCACACTGGTTTTTATTAGTGTCATAACTGTACTTTTGAATTATTGTTGAAAACCCTCTAGAATGCTACGGAAAGAAATCGAGAACATACCAAATAAGAGATCCTTGATTTTCCTATCAAAAAGAAGGGTATTTCCCTTTTCGACTATGCTATCAGCTTGAACTCTGTCGAGGCTAACCAACAGGTGGACCTGTATCCGGTGTCATAACAACCAGCGGTGGCGAAACAAAGGACACTGCTCCTGCAAAATGGCAAACTTCGGCTAAATGGCGAACCGTTGACAGCCTCCGTCCGGTCGGGTCCGGTACGGTGCGGTAGTTATTGAAATTTTTCGAGCGTACGTCGTCGATTGGTCGAGTTACAGAGCCAAAGTCGAGAAGGCAAATGGTTGGCAGCGTGCACGGAGAGCCATCTGGCAGCGTGGCCATTAAGTATGCAACAAATTGCACCCATCCAGAAGGGAGCAGCCAGGACATCAGGACATCAGGACACCGGGAATCGGCAATTGGCCATCGGCCATCGGACATCGGGCCATCGAATGGCCGCAGCTGGAATGTAATGAGCGGTGTTCGAGGAATTTTTCAATGAGAGTTGGTGAAAATCAAAGAGCCTTCCAAACGAAACCGAATTGAAGCGGAAACCGAAACTGAAACGGAAATGGAAACTGAAACGGAGAACTGAAGCCCAAGTCCTGGCAATTAAAGCTGGCGTAACGCTGGCAACTCATATTGAGAGAGAGAGAGAGAGTACGTTATGAACACATTCCATATTCACAAAGTCCAGAGGTAAATCATGAATTTTACGACGTCGTCGTCCGCCCCCCTTAACCCTTTTCCAGCTTTGGACTAAGAAAAATGGTGCACGACTGTACCTAAAAATGGAATCGAATTGATCAACTGGGAATGCCTAACAGCCGTCGTTCTATCTCTCCGTATCCGTATCCGACCCTTACGGAACGTATAGTCCCGCTTTCAAGGTAAACCAGCCATAAACTCGACATAACCTCACATAAACTTGAAAAGAAGAGTGCCACCTAAAAAGGGCCAAAACGGAGCGAGTCGGAGCGAGGCGGGCGACCGTCGTAAAGCAGCTGTTGCTCCTGTGCGTGGCGTGTCCTTGCCACACTCACCCACTACACTACACCTCACACCTTGTATGGGTCAGACACGGGGCGAAATAGTTGAAATTATAGTTATTTCACTTTCTAAACACGACTCAGGGTTTGCAGACATGCCATCAGTTGAGGTTTTTTTGACGGAAATGGGTTTTCTACATTTAAGGAAAAGCTAAATGCAGATTAAATAATATTTATTTGTATTTATTTATTAAAAATATATAATATAATGGATTTAATAATTTTTATTTGTATTTAATTTTTAGATATACAATACAAATAATTTACAACATTTCTTAAACATTTCCCAGGTTTTCAGATACCCCTTTTCTTAAACAACATTTAATTAAAGCGTTTAATATTCATTTTCTGGAATATGCTTGCTAAAAGTTAAAAGTTACTTTACTTATAAATTGTATTTTATAAAACTGTATAAAACAAAGAATTTTACAGCATTTCTTAAACATTTCCAAGGTTTTCAAACCCTTTTATCCCTGAATAATATTTAATTAAAACGATTAAGCTTTTAATTTCCAAAATATGCTTGTCAGAAGTTTAGTTTTTAAGTTATATATTAAGCCAAGGCTCTTACCTTGAACTATGTTACATCTTATAATCCCTAAGATTTTCTCTCAGTGCTCAATGCGGGAATGATAAAGAGTGTGGGGAGAGACAGAGAGAGACGTTGGCCGCCGCAGAAGGCAACAAAATTCAATTTACTATGCGCGCTTTATGGCCGATTCCAGCCGTGTGTTTGTGTGGGCATAAGGCCAACCTCCTCCTAACCCAAGTTTATGGCCAACAGAGCTCCAGCCAGCTACCAACTCCTGTTCCATGTCCTGCTCCTCCTCCTGCTCCTCCTGCCCTGCAGACAGAAGTAATTACAAGTGTTTGCTTATTAAGTTCCATGGCTCATTAGGCGGCGACGATAAACGGCGTTGGAAGAGCAGCAATCACCATGTGATCTACCTCGCGGGGTGTGGGGGTGGAGGGGAGGAGGTGTAGCAAGGACGTTGCTGGGGGATTTCGGCGAGTGGCAGGACACCGCGGGCCATCGACACCGCATTAACCCAATGGCAACATCAACAGGAGGAGAGAGAGAGCAACCAGAGCCAGTGCTGCGAGCTGAAACCGTTTAGATGGAAATAAAAAACAAAAAAAGGTAAAGAAATTGATATTTAGGCTTTAAAAAAAATTTAATTTATTTGTGAGTGATTTTTTATTAAATAAAATTGTTTTTATTATTTAAATAAATATATCCTGGTAAATTTTGAAATTTAGAGTTTTTGTAAATTTAATTATACGATAAAATATTCCGAAAAGGTTAAAGAAATTGCAATTCTATATTATTTATATAAAAAAAAAGGTCTTCCCTTGGGGATTTTTTATATAAATAATAATAAAGACAGCTTGGAAAGGATTTCTTTTGCAGAAACCAAGACAACTTGGCAGCTCTGACATCGCAAGGAGCAACAGGAGACTACACGGCCGCTTAAGCCCGAGTCGCATTATCTAATTGTCAGTCTTAGTGCGGGGATTACTGTACTAATTTTTTCACCCCCACAGCCAGAGGCAGCCGCCTGACCCCTGACCTTCCCCCCCACCCAGTTTCACCCCCTGCCATGTGTGTCTGCCAAAAAGGGACCAAGCCGGGCGCTCGTTCCGCGCTGTGGCCATCGGCAATCAGCGAAATTGTAAAACCGTTAACAACACGGCCGGCATGGAGCCCGGCGCTACCTGCTACCTGCTACCTGGAGTGAGGTGGTCGCCAGTCTGTGGTGGTGGCCAGTGGGTGGCTTTGATTTGATGACCGAATTTTGTGGTCGCCAGTAGACATTTTCCAGTCGAAAATTGGACCATCAGCGGCGAAAATGCAGGTATCAGTTTTCAATTGCTTCCATTAAGGATTTCGTTGGGGAATTAAATCCGGGGCTCGTCAGGGGATTGTAAAAAAATTGGGAATAATTAAAAAGGATATTCAGAATAATACAAAAAATTAAATAAGAGCGATTCTATCAGAGTGACCTAATCAAATTAAATAAATTATCCTCATTAAGGTGTGGCAATCCTATCTTTTGGACACATTCCAACACAAACGCGCGATTGGTCACACTAAATGTAGTGACGCTACAAGAATATTGACAGATTTCCTTAGGAATTCGCCCATTTCTGCCCCATTTTGTGGTCAAACCATCTAATCCCCATCTGCCTGGGCCATTTTAATTTTCTTCTTCAGCTCAGCACTTGACCCTTTCATTCTTTTTCAGCATTTTCCTTTTTGCCTTTACCCCGCCAGCCCCGCCTCGCCTGCCAATTACCAATTAAGCTTTGCTTAAAGCCCAATTAATACCCTCTCTCTGATTACCCGCCCCCAACCATCTCGCCCCCTTGGGCCAGCGTCGCCGTCATCACCATCATCAATGCAATTATTGACAACAAAGCTGGGCGCTGTGCCAAATCCCAGCCAGAAGCGGCAATCGACTAACTAGGGCGACCAGCGCCACTCCAAGTCGTCCATTGGACATGACACATGGAGCGCAGGAATCTCCGGGGGAGACAGATTGGGAGGAGTGCTGATTGGGAGTGGGGATTTGGGATCGGGGGAACCCGCCACAAAATACCAAAAATGGAGCTGCAGCAGCCCGATGACCCACGGCGTTTTATCAAACCGAAATTTGCAGGCGTACACTCTGCACAAAAATGAGGTAATTTCGATTGAAATCAGGAAAGAAATTACTGAAATATTTAATTAAAAAAATTGTTTAATTTGATTTACTCCCTTGCAAGTTTTACAGAATTTTCTTTGATAAAAGTTTTATAAATTTAGTATGGAGATTGTGAAAACTTTTTGCAGGCCAAAATATAACAACAAGCACTGGTCACACTATCCCATCAGTAGCTCTCTAAAGAGAGTACATCTTTTACTCTTTCTAAAGCCGATCACTCACTCTCTCTGCCGCTTAAGATAGTGCATATATTACTCTCCGTAAAGTCAATTAATCCGCTCTCCAAAAAGAAAGTGCTTATTCCTCTCTTTCTAAAAAGAAACTTGGCGATTAGTGTGACCAACACTAGCTAAGCTGAAACTCCAATGACATTTCCCCTTAAAATACCTTAAAAACCCTAACGCCATAATTTTCAAATTTAATTAGGTAAATATATACTTTATTTTCTCGCCGTGTTAGCTTTTCAATTGGTCCTTTTGGGTGTTGGTTGGTAAGTGAAAAATTGGTCACTGATTAAATTCAACACGTTGTGGGATTAACTAACTTGTTTTTTATTTCCCCGCCCGAAATTGTGTTGTTAACTTTTGGGCCTCCGCAAAACCAAAGAAAAAACAGACGACGGACATATCCCGGCCGCAGACCAGCAATTACACCACGCCCCCTCCCCGCGCCGGAAACCCCCTTGAAAAAAAGAGAAGCCCTATGGAACCCTCCCCTCCCCTCTGGATCCACCCAATTGGAGGCCCTCGAGGCATTCAGACAAAACACTCGCGCGATTCTCGACAGGCGCGAGCGTGGGCGCAATTTTTTCTTTCAATTTTCCCTCCAGGGCTAGTCAACAAATGTCCCAGCCAAGCCCCAATCCCCGATCTCCACTCCCTTTTCCCCATTCATCACTCCCTCCCCATTCCCCACTGCCCATCCCCCATTCGGTGTCGCCGCTGTTGCGTCATTAGCGACAGTAAAAGGAAAAAAAAAAAATGAACAGGAGCGGGAAAAATCAGGCAAAGGATCGAGGATGGGGATACCCTTTTGAGTTGTGAGATTAGATTTTAATTACATATTTGAAGGGATTTTTAAATATATAAAATTAAAATTAAATCGAACTTAAATATTAAATAATAAAATAGTTGAACTAAGAAACTAAATATTATTAGAATTAAAATAAAGCAAACTAAGCTATATAATGAAGTTTCAATATTTAGTAGCTCTTTAAAGCTTACTTCTTGATAGAATTTAAATACTTTAAAATATCTTATACATCTGAGGAAGTTAGCATTGAATTTATTATAGATATATACATTCTAGCTTATTATTCTAATTTATTTAAAAATATAAAACAGTTACCCAAATATACGTTACCTTATTAACACCAAAATAAAACAAAATAAGTTAAACTTAAATTTGTTTTAAAGACTATTTCTTGATAGAATTTAAATACTTTAAAATATCTTATACATCTCAGGAAGTTAGCATTGAATTTATTTTTAAAATATACATTCTAGCTTATTATTATAATTTATTTAAAAATATAAAACAGTTAACCAAAAACAGGTAACATTAATAGCACCAAACTAAACCAAACTAAGTTAATCTGAAATTTGCTTTAAAGCTTATATTTCGATACAACTTAAATACTATAAAAAATCTTAAACATCCCAGGAAGTTATGATTTAATTAATTACAAAATAATACATTCTTGCTTTTTAGTTCAAAAATAAAAAAAATAAATAAGTGAAGCTACCCCAAAAGTGTGGCATCCAAGACAGAGAAGGAGGAGCTTTGCCATGCCGCAGAAGCTGCTTGCCGCCGGCGGGGAATCGTTTTTGTTTTTGAAGTTTGCCCAACTGGAGCATCCGCGGATGCTGCTCCTGCTCCTGCTGCCGCTGCTGTTGGAATTGGAATGGGAATGCCAACGGGATTGGGATTTGGATTAGGAATAGAACCACGAGTGGGCGTGGATCTGGCTGCGGTTGTCTAGATGCAGTGCCTGGCCAAAAACCTGGCCAACAACTTGGGCGACTTTTTGCACTCATTTCGCACGTTCAAACAATGGCAGCCGGAGGGGGGGAACAGGGGGGAGGAAACGCACAGCCAGCGAAATGTAATTGGTGGAGGAAGAGGACACAGGACTACAGGACATGGCCCAAGGATAGGGAAGTGGCAGTAGTAGCTGGGACTGAGAAAAGGAACCAAACTGTGTGGCACGCCGAAGACAGGCGACAAAGGTTTTAAAAATAGTTTATAATATTTTATATAATGTCTTGTTAAGTTTTAAAATATTAAAATATTAATCTTATATTAATAAGCTTTAAGTATTAATTAATTAGTAATTATATTGAGTCTGCTCAACATTTTAAAAAAATTTCCTGTCACATATCTCTCGAATCTCTTGTCGGCTGACCATTTGTGGAGATACTTGGATACTTTTGGATACCTTCTGGGTGCCGTGGCTTCCGGTGTGGACATAGGCGGGAAAACATCACAGAGAGAGAGGGAAAGGGAGCGAGAAGCAGGAAAATGGGGGAAAAACTGCGGGGAAAACGCAGAAGGCATTAGGGGCATCAGCCGCACACGAAAATACAGTTAGCTTAAAGCATTTCCCGTATTTTACTGTCACGGCCTCTGGGCTGTGTGTGTGTGTGTGTTGGTGTGCTTGTGTGTGTGTGCCTGTTTGTGTGTGCCTCGAGGGTGGCGTGGCCGGGGTGGTGCTTTGGGGTTTCCTACTTGGTCGTTGTAAATTACTTGATTCGTTGTTGGAATTTAATTAACATTTTCCTAAGTTTTACTTTTTGAGTCTCTCTTTTTAGTAACTCCCTCTGGCTGTGTCTGGGCTCCCTCTCTCTTTCTCTTTCTCAGTTGTGGCACCATCTCTTTCCCTCCTGCTGGCAGTGACAGGCGGCTTTTCATGCGGGCTGGAAAAGCGGAGGGACGCCGGCCCGGAAAAAGCTGAGGAGTTGTTATGTTTACACATTCGGCTCGCTGGGCCTTTGGTTCGAGCAAAATGTACATTTTAAAGTGCAAATAATTGCGCGTGTAGACATAATGGATTTTCTGACTATTTATGTGGTTATCCCACACACACACACACACACGCTAGACCGCTTTTCCTCTCACTTTTCCTCTATTTTGGGCTCTCTGTATCTTGGTCTGTATATTTTTTTGAGTGGGAAAAACTGAGCTTGATAACAAAAATAGTTTTTTATTGAGCAGCCCAAAATGAAACAGAAATATAATTTTGGAAAGTGTTTTTCAAGTGTTTCATTGTGGAATTTATGGTGGTTAAGTTAAGGGTTAAGGTAAGGTCTCCCTTGCGTATTTTATTTAAGAATTAAGCAATCTCCTGAAACTATAAGACCTTTTAAAATAAATCATATGCATTTCTATAATATTTATTTAATATTTTTAATATTTCTCTCAGTAAGTATAGCCAACTTTCGGACACATTTTCCGGAGAACTTCAAGCCACTTCCAGCCGCTTCCTTCTGATTAATTATGTTTACGAAAAATGACTTGGACACCGGACTTCGGATAGGCTTAAATGCATAAATATCCTGGCAATTTGCAGGACATCCCCGGAGGACTGAGCAAACTGAAAACTTTGTGACAGCCACCGACTCCTGCATATGGAAGGCAATTTCAAAGGGAATTCCAAATCAAGCTGGCCAACAATAACAATTACAATATAGCAACAAATGCGGCAAAAGCACAAAAACAACGCCAAACAATGCAAAATCATTTACATAAAACAAAAAAATTAAAGAAACGGAGAAACATTGCAAATAAAGTAAAATTAAGCAAATATAAATAAAATGCATGCAATGCCAAAAAAAGCATCAACTGGAAAATGAAATGGAAACTCGTCTGTGTGTGTGTGTGTGTGTGTGTGTACAGGATATGTGTGCATGTAGGCAGGATAATGCACATGTAGAAAATGAAATCAAATGCAATAAAATGGTCTGGCATGTAACGATATGTTACAGGCTCCATGTAGCCCCGTTTTTCCCATTTTTTTTTTATGATAATAAAACAAAATGATATCGGCTTGAAATTGAAATGAACCAAATTGCATTTGACAATCCAGGGAATATATATTTTATTCGGTCCACACGGCGTATGAGCAATGCTCGTATGTAACGTATGCGGGTTGGCCATAATACCTAACCTAATGACTTAATTCCTGGGGCTCCAAGCTCGGGCTTAACGGAAATGTTTTGTATTTTGGAAATATTACAAATATTATGGCAAAAGTCATTATTGGGTTTCTTCCATCAAATTCGCGCCACAAAATCCCTTTTATATACATTACAGTGATTAATGAAAATAATTGCAGCACCAAATATTATTGTAAAATGTGGCAGAAACCACGGAATATAAAACTGACTGTAAACCAAAAATAAGTATTAAATATTTGGGTTTAAGGTTGATGCCAAATCCCACTGGAAATGTGATAATTAATTAAAATTCAGGCAGGAGACTATTGCAAATATTTTAAAAAGATATATAATACCTTGGGTTTTAAGAGGAAATAAGTCTGCATTTTTAGCCTTGCTTAAATCATAATTTTAAAGCTCTTCTTCTCTGTTTTAATTTCGAAATTGGATAAGAATAATTATTCAGACATATATCACGCTGTCCAAACAAAAAAGGGGGGGGCACCGAAGTCACGTCAGAACTTGAGCCTATCCACACATACATATCCTTTGTTCCTTGCGCCATTTTCACTTCAATATCGACGTTGGGCGTAATAAATATTTACATTGCGAGGAGCGCTCGCTCGCTCAAGCAAACAAACTTAATTTTTTCTTCTCATTTTTTTTTGAGGGGATGGGAGGTTCAACAGGATACAACTACAATCCTTTCGCGCTACCCCTTTGCCAGTCAGCTTTCACTCTTTTTCTTCATTGTGCTCGGCGCGCGCGCTTGACAATGTAAGCTCAAACAATTTCATTTCCAAAAACAAACATGGATACTCACTCACACACACACAGAGCACGTACGCACACCCATACAGGCGCACACACACAGATACGAACTCACACACATAACGGTACATTAATTGATAATTGTTTTGTGCTCAAAAGAAATTAAAGAGCAGAAGCTGCTGCCATTGCCGTCTTCACAGCCTTTCCAGCCCCCTTTTCACCCCTTTTTTCACCACTCTGTCACCCCCTTGTCACCCCTTTGTCACCCCCTTGTCACCCCTTTCTCTCTTTTTCATTTTAAGGGGAAACCCTTCCCTTCATGCCCCATTACCCAGCAGATGTATTGCGAAAACGGGGAGGCAGACGGAAATAAATAAATGGAGAAGAAGCGGCAACCTGCCGGCTTCAGTAAAAAAATATCTCTGAGTAAAGTCGTAGATTAAGTTACCGAAAAAATATTATAAACATATATTATATTCATAAATCTAAAGAAATTTAATTTACAATCATATTAGTTTTGAAATATTTGTGGCTTAGGGAAGCTGTACGATTTTCGTTTGGCTTCCTTTTCTTAATTAAAATATTTGAATAATATGTATATTCAAATATTTTTATTTCTGAAGCTTGATTCTAAATCCTGAAATCTATATTTAATTAATTATTATTTTAAATGTCATTATTTTTATATACTTTTTTAATAATAGTCTGTCTTAGCTGAATTATTATTTTCATTTATTTAAGTCTCTAAAACAATTATTAAATTTAAAAATCTGTACAATAATTCTTATTTATTATATTATTATTATAATATTATTATAATATTTTTTTTACATTACAGATTTGTATTACATTATAGAATATACCTTAAAAATATAGTTTACCCTTTTTTGGCCAAGTGCACTTACTACCTTTTCGTATGTTTCTAATACAATCTGCCCAAAAACTATTTTTTTTTGGTTTTTCATTAACTTTTTGCTTTTGGCTGCTTGTTTCGGACATGTTGTAGGTGCCACGCCCCTCGGCCGCCCGCGGGCAACTTAATTGAACGATTAGTTTTTGTACGTGGACCACGCCCGCTCCCAGACCTTTTTCTAGCAGCGAGTTCAACCGTTTTAATACCCGGTACTCTAGCAGTTAACAATAAAAGGGTATATTGGTATTTTGGTAAATATATCTATTTATAATATGTATATAACGTATATAATTATTTATTATTTATTGAGGTTTAGCTGTAAAATGTATGCCTAAAATCTGTTAGCAAGGATTACTAATAAGGCTTCGTATTGAAACAACTTTAGTTTTCTTTAGGTATTGCCTATTACTTTTTGGTATTTCCTAAATATCCCCAAAAAGTATGCAATAATTTGTTACTTTAAAATTTCCTTGGGTATTCCATGGTCGGCACCCTCTCTCGCCTTGTGTTGTCCTGGTCACTATTTAATTTTATCTTCTTCGCTTTGGCTTTTATTTTCGTTTTTATCGCTGCTGCGAACCAAACTATGTACAGCAATTTGCCACGCCCTCCCACCCCGCATCCGGAACAGCGGAAGAGCGAAAGAGAGGCAGATAGTGGTGCGAAAGAGACGGTAAGGCGGCAGAAAAAGTCAAATGCCAAAGCACTAAAAAGTCAAAAGGCCACAAGAAGCAACGGCAGCAACAGCAAGTAATAGTAATGACAACCAGTACACAAACAACAAGAACAACAATAAGAAAGACCAACAAATTTAAGAAGAGATGGCAATATAATGAGAGAGAGAGAGAGCGAGGGAGGAAGTGTAACAGAGAGAGAGAGCAAGAGAGATAGCAGAGGTAGATGGGCGCAAAAGTTAAAATAAATAAAACAAAGGCAAACGCATGAAATGACACAACAGAGACAAAGAATTAGGGCGGCAGCGAGAGGGGTGGGGTGAGGGGGTGGTGCTAATGGGAAGGCGGCGGCGAAGGGGTGGGTGATGCTGGGCGACAAAACGTGGCCAAAAACGACATGGAGAACCCGCCTAAAAATGATAGCAAACGTAACAAGATGTTGCTCTCGACAAATAAATACACAGCGAGAAAAAGCAAAGAAAGCTAAAGTGGAATAAAATAAAATATTTTATATACTTATGTATAATGGAATGAACTTTCTAATTATACGATAGAAAGGTAAAATAATATGTTAGCTATAAGACCTCAATAAGGAAAAATATATTAATATTGTTTTTAATGTTTTTAGGGCGTGGTGTTCCTACACCACGGACACCACGCCCATGGACACCACGCCCATGGACACCACGCCCTAAAAACATTAACAACAATATTAATATATTTAATATACTCTTAAATAAGGGTATTTGTTAATAAGAGTTAGCTTCACCTTCAAATAATGTTTTTATTTTAATAAAAACGTAAAGAAAAATATAACATGATTTGAAATCTCTTCTTCAAAAGTGTAAAAAATATATTAAGAACGTCTACTTTTCTTTGCAATAAAACTTACAAAAAGGAGAAATAAAAAAAAATTGAAATCTCTTTAAAAAATTAACCCAAAAGTGTAAAAAATATGTAAATAATGCCTACTGTTCTTCTTTCTTAATATAACTTTAAAAAAGGACATAATAAGAGAGATTTGAAATCTCCTGAAAAATGAACCCAAAGTATGCAACATTTATGTTAAACCTCACAGAAAATAACACATTTGTTCATAAAATTAAAGCTCTTGCTATTTATCCAAATATAATTAAATGTTATAGTATTAATTACCTCTCAATTTGTGTATATTTTGTGTTTCTGTGTAAAGGCCTGTGCTAAAACCGTAGCGTTAAATAGTAGGAGGCTCTCCTGGAGTTTTTGGGGGATGGCGCCAGTGCCAGTGCCGGCAGCAACAACAGATAATTTAAAGCAACACGACGACGGCACTCCCCGACCCGGGACTGTGAGGACTCCTCCGGTGTCCTGGTCCTGGTCCTGGTCCTTTCCAGTTCCAGTTCTCCTCTGATTTCGCCTGCTGTGCAAGTGGCCTCCTTCGTCGAATGGCAACTGTTGATAATGATGATGGAGATGCCGTCGACACGCTCTCGCCACGGCACACGGGTTACAGTGGAGATCCGTTGGGGTTCCCGGCAACGAAACTTATTTTGCAAAAAACCCCTTCAAAGTCCGTTTAATTAATTAATTAATTTCTAATAATCAGCAATTAATTGAACCAATTAAAGCACTTTAGCATGTGTGTGCTCAAGCCCGTCGTGAACGCTTCATTAGCTGGCAAACATTATGACAAAGTGACCTACGGACTTGGTCAGCTGGAAATCCTTTGTACCGCCGCGCTCTGCGGTTTCCTGCGACTTGCTGATGCTGATATGAATGTTGATGTCACTGTGGGCCAACTGTGGGCTCCTTGAGGTCGCCGCCTGGGCACACGCGCGTGAATCAAACGCTACGCGCGGCAGGTGGGGCGGTGGGCGGTAGTATCTGTCTTGTATCTCTCTCTGTCTCTGTGTGTGCGTTGTGTTTATACAAACACACGCGGTAATTAATTTTATTTAATTTTCGACGACAATTCAAGCGACAAGAGCAAGGGCCGCCACCCAGGACAGTCAAAAAGCCAACACAGAGAGACAGCGAGCAGCACAGGAAAAAACAAGTTAACAAAACGTCAACATACCTACATATTGTAAGATGGAAGCCGGCTAAAATGACCAGCATGCAGACAATGCCAGCCAAAAAAATAAACCAAAAACAAAGGAAAAAAATTGTAAGAAAAAAATAAAAGAATGAAAGAAATGAAATGCTCGACTGTTGACCATTTCTCGCTTGTTCTCAATGTTTCACCCACTCACTGTTCCCATTGTCCTGGCACTGGCAGAAAAAATACCAAATCAAGAAATTATGAGGTTAAAAATTTCTAAAAATTCCCTCTTACATTCCTTAGTTTAAAAATTTAGTAATATTTGAAATCCACATATTATTTCCTTATGGAGAACATATTTTGTAAATATCTCCCTCTAATCAGGCTTGAAATTGTCAGTGGTATGAAATCCGTTTAAAAAACAAATGCCTTTTTTACAAATCTGCACATTTATCATGCTTAAACTCGCTGGCGTTATAAAATCTCTTTAAAAACCATGCCTTTTTTATAAATCTCCTATTTATCATGCTTGAAATCTCTGCCGATATGAAATCCCTTTAAAGAACATTGTCTAAAAGTATGCCATGCTAATTTTCACACAGTTGAAAATGTTTTGCCTACTTTTGGGCAATTTTTCAAGTGAATTAAAATCTCAGAAGCTAACTCTGTGCCATTTCTCTGCTAGTATATTTTATATTTCCAAAAAGTTGATAGTTTTTTTATTTTCTGAAGCACATTTTTCACATTTTCTCTCTAATTAAATTAAGTTTTGCCTCTGCGTCTGAGATTCGTGATTTTAATCGAGTTTTTTTGATTGTTTTCTTTCTTGCTTTATTAATTCGTTTTTTTTTTTTTTTTGAGCGTGTCCCTGTGTTCTCTTAAAAAGAGATGTCCTTTGTCCTTTTGTCCGCTGTCCAGAAGTCCAGAAGTCCAGAAGTCCATGCAGGGGGGCACATAATTATCAGCCACATCAGCCGCAGACGACAGGACTTTGACTTTTAGAGGGAGACGTGGACCGTGGACCGACGGCGAAATTGGCGAAACGTAACGAAAAGAAGTAAGAAAACAAGTTTAACTTAATTGTCAACATTGTGCCAGGCGGACACAAACAGCGATGGCAGGCAGGCAACAATGGAAGGATAAAGAGAAAGCGTAAGGACATTCGGTGTGCGGGTAGAGCACAAGCAGAGGTTCAGCGAGATGGCCAAAAGACGCACGAAAGTGGCGAAAGGCAAAAAGCAGGCAGCATTGGACGAATACCAAAACGGAAGGACATAAAGTAACGGCACTAATGATGGAGCACGCCATCGCTCCGAAAATAGAGTGAGAGATTGAAGGGCCAAGGAGCAGGAGGAGCACATTATATGTATAATCGGCGGTAAGTTTTATTTTTAAAAATATATTTATGCTAGAAATCACATTTGTTTGGATTTCTTATCATTTTCATTATTAAAACATTAGCAGGGGTGCCACAGAAATTGTTGTATATGGGAAATCCATTGAAATTGCGACCAAAAGTGGGCTTAAAAGTGTGTACTTATAACAAAAAAGCAGAAATTGCTTTTAAATTGCAAAATTTTAGGCAGGTTTTCATAGGGTTTGCCAATCTAGGGCGATTTCTGTATATAATATTTGAGAAACTATTATTTAAAAAGTCTTCGGCACTTGAAATACCCCCATTTATATGGAAATTGTCACCTGAGCTTTTCGTTTTCGCTTCAAGATGCTCGCCGGTGTACACCTGAACAAGAGAGTGGAGGAGGAAAAAAAACAGCAATCAAATGGCAGCGTGCTAATGAGACTCTAAACAAGCCCCCGCAGGCGCCAGTGCCATTAACCCTTGCCACCTTCCAAGAACGCGAACCGAAAACGTAAACGCAAACGAAACGAAACGCATGCCAGCACGCTTCTCATAACCCTTAACACACTCTCACACTCCCCCCCTCTTTCTCGGTGGAAGAGCGGAAGGCAAAACAAACAGCAACAAGCTAGCAGCGTGCCATGGCAATAAAATTTAAAAGCGTGATTATTTTTAAGTAAGCAAAAACAAAAATACGATGAGCAGGATAGGGGGGTTAAAAAAAATAAATAAATAAAAGCCGTGCTTAGAGCAAGCTTTCAGCGCGGACTAATTATGATTTGTGGCAGCCCAGAGAGCTAATTGCGACTAATTTTGGATGGCTAAAAATAAAAGGAAATCTCAAAGATCCCGCCAAGGGTTTTAGTACAAATTGGATTTTGAATTTGAATTTGAATTGGGGTTTAAAATTTATCTAAAAGCAAACTATCGATAACAACAGTAAAAAGCTCGCCATTACAGCGGTTTGGAAATGTGGTTGGAAAAGAGTTGCTATAAATGCAAAGTCTGGCAAATTCAGCACTACTTGCGACTTTTCAAATAAAGAAACAATGCAAGCCTACAGAAATGAGCAAGGTTTTTATTCAAGTTTTTGCAGTCTCTAAAAAGTTGTTTAAATAAATAATGTGTTTTTTTATTACAAATTGAAGAACAATGTTTAATATTTAATATGTTTAAAAATCATATTTCAAGCAGTGCTGCCAGATTAGCTTGTTTCAAATAAAATATTGCCCATATGGGTTTTATTTATAATTTCTAGCTTGATTTAGCTATTTTTTCGCAAAACCTAGCTAGCCCCTGCCAACACTGAGACAGTTCCCCCGAAGAGCGGAGCACACAATAAATAAAATACTGAACTCGGTCACACTGGAGGCGAAGTCAACACGGATTTCGCAGACTTTATTTTTTTTATTGGTCTAAGAGGGGAAAACCAGGCGATATGGGCGATGTGGACAAATGGATCGAGACGGTGAAGGAGTGCAAGTACCTGCCGGAGAATGAGCTGAAGAATCTCTGCGAAATGGTGTGCGACATACTGCTGGAGGAGACAAACATCCTGCCCGTGAGCACGCCAGTCACCGTCTGCGGCGACATCCATGGCCAGGTGAGCCGAGCGAGGGAGCATGATTTTAGTATGGGAATAATAATAACAACTTGTGTTTCTCCCTATTCGCCAGTTCTATGACCTGGAGCAGCTCTTCCGGACGGGCGGCCAGGTGCCGGACACAAACTACATATTCATGGGTGACTTTGTGGATCGCGGCTACTACTCGCTGGAAACGTTCACCCGCCTGCTGACCCTCAAGGCGCGCTACCCCAGCCGGATAACGCTGCTGCGCGGCAACCACGAGACGCGCCAGATCACCAAAGTCTATGGCTTCTTCGACGAGTGCTTCAGCAAGTACGGCAATGCCAATGGCTGGAAGTACTGCTGCAAGGTCTTTGATCTGCTCACCATTGCCGCCATCATCGACGAGGAGGTTCTGTGCGTGCACGGCGGCCTCAGTCCCGAGATCATCACCCTGGATCAAATCCGGACCATCGAGCGTAATGGCGAGATACCGTACAAGGGCGCCTTCTGCGATCTGGTGTGGTCCGACCCGGAGGACATGGAGTACTGGGGCCAGAGTCCACGCGGCGCTGGCTGGCTCTTTGGCCACAATGTGACCAAGGACTTTATGGCCATCAATAATCTGGACTTGATCTGTCGCGCCCATCAGCTGGTCAACGAGGGCATCAAGTACATGTTCGAGGGCAAGCTGGTCACCGTGTGGTCGGCGCCCAACTACTGCTATCGCTGCGGCAACGTGGCGGCCATCCTCAGCTTTGAGACGGCGCAACAGCGGCAGACGAAGATATTTCTGGCCGTCCCGGATGCGGAGCGGGTGATACCCAAGCAGAACACGACGCCCTACTTCCTGTAAATATGCCTTTTGCGATGTGATAGATCCCGAACCGATCCGCCCACTTTTCCAAAGCTGGGGAGAGATTATAAATGTACGCTTTTTGGGCCTGAGCCTGAGCCTGAGCCCAACAACTGTCCTACCCACACCACACCGCCTTTTATCGCCTTTAAAAACACACACACACACAACACACGCACACCTGCAATATGCGCTCCTCTTCTTTCTTTTTGTGGCCAAAAAACATATCTATTTAGTAAGCTCAAAAAGTCTATCCTATTGTTATTTGTTTTTCAGAAATATTAGAGTCAAGTTTTGTTTTTTTTTGTAAGCATTTGAACCAAGTATTGTATTTAATGATTATTAAAAAGATGTGGGAGCAGCAGCCACAAAGCCTATACATACAAATATGTATACATATATTTTGTATTCCAAAAACTTATTTATTTCAGTGTGAAAAAACAAAAAACATTAATTATATGCATTTTGTACATTTTGTATTAAATAATAATGATAATAATAACCAAATTGTGTGATCCCGATCAAACTGAGATGAGATGCGATTAAAAAACATAAACAAAGATAAAAGACTAAGAACTTGGAATTTGATTTTTTTAAGGCGGGGTTTTCTTTCTTTACTTTAAAGGTTCTGCCAAAATTGAGCTGTTAAACACTTAGCTAGCAGCTTTATTTAGCTAAGAAAATTATTAATTTCAAAATAAATTAACTAAATTAATTATTAAATTTAATTAAGGAAAATAGCAAACAATCTGCCGACGCTTTGGTGAGAGTCTTTCTTTCATCCCTTTCATTCTCATTGACCTTTCTCAGCTGCATATTTACAGCAAGATGTTTTGAATGTGGCCAACATCCTCCTCAGTCATTATTATAATAAAACTACATATATATCTTCTGAAAGAGAGCTTAGAATTGAAGATTTGTAGCTTAAGATTCACAGGAAAAAGTTTCGAAGGATGTCAGCACATCAGTCTCCTCCTTTTAATAATTAATATAATATATTATTATATATTACTTATATTAAGCTTACTAATAGAGATTAGTAGAGATTTGTCAGCTCATTATTCCATTTAAAGTGTAACCAACCCCCTTTTAGTAGTGTAACCGAAGCCCTTTTAATAGCAAAATGCATAACGTTCATACATTTGTATTGCAATTTGCAAGCCATTTTCTGTTGGCGATGAAAAAATCGTATGGCGTTCCTTGTCTTGCTATCAAATTGGCTTTGGTATTACTTTTCTGTATTTTGCTTAATATTCACAGGGAAATGTTTCGAAGGATGCTAGCATATCTTCATCAGAATTTTTTTTTTTAATAATTAATAAAATATATCATTATATATTAATTATATTAAGCTTAAGAATAGAGATGAGTAGACATTTTTCAGCTCATTATTCCCTTTACAGTGTAACCAAACCCCTTTTAACTGCAAAATGCATAACGTTCATACATTTGTATGGCAATATGCAAGCCATTTTTCTGAAAACGAATAGCCTTCCTTGTTTTGCTATTAAAATGTCTTTGGTGTTAATTTTCTGTATTTTTCGTTTAAAATCAAAAATCAATAAAAAACCACACTTTCTTACATAAATATCATTTATTTTATTTCGTTTTTCGTTCATGAATCATCCGTTAACAATTAATTACACAAGAACACCCGCCCTCAACGTGCTGATGATGCAATCTATATGCATATACAGCTGCGGTCAAAATAATAGTAGTGCTGGTCTAATGAATGCTGGTCCCAATGCGTTGACGAATCCAATTCATTTCTTCATATTAGTAATTGCGAATATCTGCTGTCCCAGTATATGAAGTGATGTCGTCTTATCACATCTCTTTCTATTTTATTTTGCATTATTTCCCAATTTAGCACGTTTTTGGTGCAGTCAAAATAATAGTAGTGTCAGATAAATTTGTTTAAATGATTAAATTTACTAAACTTTTCTTAGGATTTTTGGTCTTAAACATTACTTTAGGATGTTATCAAACCGTTTTAAGCATTTCTAGATCCTTCGTTTATATTTGGTCCTGGAAATATG
>VNJZ01007256.1:0-11222 GCA_008042795.1 Drosophila asahinai | reverse complement strand
AAAGTGTCAGTCAGCGGCGCTGCAAGATCAGCAAAGTTCTTAATAAATCTCCTATACCATCCCGCCGTTCCTAAGAAGCTCCTCACTTCCCGTGTACTCCTCGGGATGCCTAGGTTTTGAATTGCCTCCACTTTTCTTGGGTCGGTTTTCAGGACTCCGCCGCCTATGATGAAACCCAAATATCGGAGTTCCTTAAAGCAAAAATGAGACTTCTTCAGACCAATGGTTAATCCCGCCTCTCTCAAGAGTCCCGCCACTTCTTGAAGTGTCTCCAGATGTTCTTCTAATGTCGGAGACACGACCAGCAGGTCGTCCAAGTACATGAACACCTTTTCTCTCAACCTCTGCGGGATCACCTTGTCCATGAGTCGACACAGGCGTTGTGCAGCATTTGTCAGACCGAATGGCATGGTGACAAAATGGTATAATGGGCGTCCTGGAACCGTAAACGCAGTATACCTCCTGCTCTTTTCCTCCAGTTCTATCTGCCAGAAAGCATGTTTTAAATCAACGCTCGAGATAAATTTTGTCGTATCGATTCGACTCAAAATACCCTCAATGCTCTGTTGTGGATAAGCATCCTTTATGGTTATTTTATTAAGCTTCCTAGCATCTAGACAAAGGCGATTTTTCCCTGGCTTCCTTACGAGCGTGATCGTATTGCTCCATGCGCTGTCGCTTTCTTCAATCACGCCTAACCGGAGCATTTCGTCAACTTCCTCATAGATGAGGGACTGGACTGCTGGAGATACTGGATAGTGGCGATCCTTGACAGGCACTGCTCTTTTCACTAGGTCTATCCTGTGCATCATTTTGGTTGTCCTTCCCAGGCCATTCGCTTCGAATGTAAAGAAAATTTCTTTCAGTTTCTCCTTCTACTCTTCGGTCGTGTGGTTCCGGTTCCTCCTTCTTCTCCTGCTCCGGGATTACCTCCATCTGACTTGCCTCTGCATCAAAAATTTCCGGTGCTAGTTGGAAACTCTTCCAAAAATCCACTCCCAGATATAGCTCCTGTTCGAGCGATGGGAATAGGAACAAGCTCATAGTTGCCGTCTTGTTTTTGTACGTCATTGGCATTGTAACTTTGCCCAGGATCCGCTGCGTTGCCCCATTTGCGGTTCTAACTTTGGCAAAATAGGGCTTCCATAAGAGATTCAGCATTTCCAGGAGCTCTCTACATCCTTTTCCGAGCAGGCTAACGGACGCTCCAGAATCTAATAGTCCCCGTACCGTTTTCTCAAAGATCTTGACAGCAGCATTTGGCCGTGGATCCGTTGCCTTGTTTTGTTTTGTACTGACTGCTGCACCCTGTATCGCTCCTGCTTCTTTTTCTGGAACCGATCCCTGGCTTTCCTAATCCTTCTAGTTATGGCGGTCATCCCTGCTAGCTGATGTTCTCCAAATATCCGTTGACGTGCTTCTTTATATCGACGCACTCTCTCACTTAGGGTCATGTACATCCGAGTTGGACCCTGTTGCATGGCCTCAGCGTTATTGCCTAGTTGATGCGAGGTCTCCTCTCGGGCTCTCTCGTGGAACGCGGTTCGCCCGTCCTTACTGCGTTCCGCAAGGTGTTTCCCGTTCTGCAATTGGGGTGTTACAGAGTTTGGCAAACCGCATTTGTAGCAAAACAGCTTCCGCTGCACTGCCTCGCACTCCAAATAAATATGCCCACTCTGCTGGCAGTTCCAGCAAATTAGCAGCTTCTTCTGCTCTACACCCTCCAAAGCTTTAACCGCGCCATCTGACTCCTGCATGGATTCCTGGTCTCCCATAGCACTGCAAACTCGCTGTTCTTGTCGGGGTCTGTAGGTCATGGGCATCCGTTCTCGCTGTCTCCCGTAATCTGGATCCAACGTTCGCTCAGCTTCCTTGCACTCGTCGTGGAGGTGTTCCAGAGTGTGCACCCTGACCGAATATAACTGCCTCATCGGTTCCGCCAGGTTGCGCTTTGCCGTTTTGACCACCCAATCGTTGTCGACCCTTCCGCCCACAGATGCCACCAGTCGCCGGAGCGCAGTAAAATATTCCTCTAGGGACTCTCCTGGGCGCTGTTTTCGTTCGGCGATGTCTTGAATCCTATCGTAGTCGCTTCGGTTGTCACAATAGCAACTTTGAAGTGCCTCCTTGAGATCTCTCCAGGTCCTTGGCGGTTTCGTTCTTATCTGAAGCCAATACCATTCGGACGCATTCTCTGTGAGCAGTCGGTGGAAATCGCGTAGGAGATCTGGCCATGGCATTCTGTAGTGTTCCTGCAGATGCTCCACTCTAAACAGGAAGTCCTCCGCGCTCATGGTCCCATGACTCCCTGCGAACTGAAATCCCCACTTATCCAAGGGAACATAGTGTCTTGGCCGGTTTTGCGGTCGCAAATCTCCCGATCCTACCGCTCCTGCTCCTCTCCAAGAAGAATTTCCACTTCCGCATCCTGGCGGAAGGCACTCGCCACGCGCCTGTCCTTCAAACCTCACTCTTGGGTGTTGTGGAGTCCCCTGAAATCTGGCATAGTTAGACCTCTAGTGTCCCCCATCTCTCGGAGCGCTTGGACGAGGCGCGATATGATATCCACCCGACGACTGTGGATTCCTCCAGATGTTTTCGTTTGAATCTCCCGGTTGAGCATCATTCCTTCCAAAAGGATTTTGTGACGTTGGTCTACCAGTTGGATGGCTGATGTTGCTTTCCGATCTAGTGTTTCGGCTTCGATCCAAGGCCTGGTTTGCGTCTAAAGTTGCTTCTCCGCCTGGATTCTTAGCTTCAGTCGGACTTTTGTGGCCCGCCTCCTTACTCCCCGATGGATTCGCGGCTCTTTGTGTTGCCGTAGATGACCCGGAGGACTTAGACGTCTCCGAACTCTCATCTCTGAGGTCCAATCGCCTCATGATCTCGGCAAATCCCGTCTGCATGCACCGATCGATCCTGACATCCACGAGCTGCTGCATATCCACCCTTAGTTGCTCTTGTGATGTCTGGATTAAGGCTTGAAGTTCCCTCCTGTTGAACGAGCCGTATGCCTCAGCGTTCTCCTGGCTATACTGCTCTTGGATAGGGTTGAGAAGGATTTGGAAATATGTGCCATATGGAGTGGAAGCCTGATCGAGATTTAGGGTCCTCGGGTTGGAACTCCTTCGCTGAGCTCCAAACAGATCCCTGTCCCTAGCCAACTCTTGCCTCTCCGAATCCCTCTCCTCATCATGGCCACCTATTTGTCCCTCTTCTTCCTGCATGGTTGACATTCCTGGACCACCCATATATGTTCAAATCAATAAATAAATAATAATAAATAAACAAATAAAAACTATAAATAAAAAAAAATGCAAATAGCGTTAGGTAAAGGGTGTAACTGCTGACGTGCTGCGGATATATGTACATGTAAGACACCTAAACAAAACAAATATTGTCATTTGGAACTGTCGACTATTCGAAACATCATATTTTATGATGTTTGATAGTCGAGTATCCAATACACAATTTTACTTAAAACTAATTAATTTGTTTTTTTCATTAGGTGCTATAGCAAAAAGGGTCGAAAGACGATCTCCTGCTCTGCACCCGGAAAAAAAAAACAATTAGTAATATCCTAATTTTAATTTATTTAGATTTAAAACAAATATTTTTACCCCATTATTTAACCCCCTCTGTTAATCAAAACAAAAAAAAATCCTCTAACGAGATGCAAAGTAATTTCGTATTGTTTAGATTAAATCGAACTTTTATTAATTGTAAGTCCGTTATTTTCTGTCCGATGTTCACGCTAACATTCCGCAAACTGCCACCTTATACTGGGCAGTGTCGAATTTGGCCATATCCTTTGTTCCCGGTCGCTATGTGTCACAGACTCTTAGTTGAACACAGTCGCCGGTACCTCCTCCGATTCTGTCCGATATGTTTACTAAACCTAATTAATACCTAACAAACACAACCACAACAAAAACTATCTTAAGGTAGATCACAGTTTAATATCACAGATTTAGGATTTTTTTTTTTTTATATTGCAAGTGGATTGCGCAAGTCAATTTATTAGGCTTAGCCTTATATTTGACGACATCAATCCTACCTGCTCAAAACAAAATCCTTTTCTTATGACTTTAATCTGTGACCCCTTATTATTATAATTTTGGTCCTAGGATCACAAATCAGGCCTAGTGACCTCTCGAGCGATCCCTACTCCCTATCCCCGATCCTAGGAGCAAAATGTGTACCCATTTCTATCGTCCTTATGGAGGACATTGTGTTATTTTCAGATTGGGCGCCATGGCTGTTATGACCATAACGGTCCTGCGCGTTCAGCTATTTGCTCGGGCCATGTCTCGGCTAGCTCTGGTTTGGGTCGTGGGTTACTTAACCCGGCCCCTGACACGCGTAATAGTCAACAAACATAGAATCGACTCTTACGAGGACTCTACGTTTGACAACACTATATACTGCACAGTTCTAACCGACACTAAACACACACGATCGACACCTAATGACATTTTTCTAACAAAAAAATACATACATATATCCCCGCAGTCTTCCCGACCGTTGCAGTCTGCCTGCAGTTTGTTTTTGTCATAATAAATAAATATTGTTAAATAACTGAATAACTGTGGATAAATAAATAAAAAAATATGAATAAAAATATAGAGATAAATATGGATATCAATAAATAAAACGGAGTAATAAATAACAACACTTTTTAACAAATGCAAAAAAAAAATTAGCAGATTAAAAATTATAAAAAAAAAACTACTGTCGGTCTTCTCGGCGACGAAAAATTTTACATAGATAACTGTGGCTGTGGTTGCGGTGGCGTGCTCGGACCGCGCCGACAAATTTGGGTCCGCCGGCTTCACCCAAAATCTGGGCTAAAAGCTCCAGAAAGCCAAAAAAAAAAAAAAAAAACAGCTTTATTCTTGGTCAGCAACCACAACACACTTTCATTTCGTGAGCCACAAAATCATCATTTGGCAGCCATTAGAGAAAATGCTTGGGCCCGCAAAAAAAAAAAAAGGGGCCAGGCCGAAAAATAATGGCCTGGCGTTTTTCTCTAGTGTTCTCCTTCGAAGGTCCTCTGGATCTGGTCGGCCCTAGAAATAATAGCAAAAAAAAGTACTTTTTTTTTCTGCTATCAGTTCTTAGATCCGACCACTCACCTGGATATTTCGCCAACCCGGCTTCCCAGTTTTCCTTTCTGCTTCCACTTGTCGCTCTTGTCTCTAGCGTATTTTTGTTAAATTAAAATTTAATTTAATTATGTTAAATTAAATTTTTGTTAAATTAAAATTTAATTTAATTATGCACTTAATTGCACTTAACACATTTCGTTGCGGAGCCGCAGTACCGCACTCTGGCTGTCATCAAATTCGTCTGCCCGGCTTGAAACAACAACAAGGAAGCGCATGCGCGAACACTTCTGATTCGAGATCCGTTGTTTCTACTTTTCACTCAAACCGGGTTAACGAACCTTTTCAAAAAAAGTGCTGCGCACCATTTTGAAATGACTCCGGTTGGCAGCCCCGTTTCGACCTATCTCGCTACTTCTAGCCAGATGTCTACCGATAGTTCGGACCTGCCACCCTCCGCCTATCGATAGGTCCGTCGCCACTCGGTATTTCGGACATAACACAGTCCAGGAGAGCAGTCCAAAACCGTGCATAGGCAGCGTCAGTGCAGCGATCCAGAGAGAGTAAGTTCTGAGCAGACAAATTTGGGAGAGGTATCAGATTGAGGGCAATCAAATCCCGCCCAGTTGAAGAACGGCGAGCGCAAGTACAGCAATTCAAAGAGAGTTTTACAGCATCAGCAGAGTATTCGTGAGAGCAGTCCAGGAGAGCGCAGCAGCGCAGATCCAGAGAGAGATGTAACAGGAGAAAGAGCAGCAAGCGCGGTGTAACGGGGTCGAAGTGTAAACAACAACACCGTGGATGTCCAAAAACAAAACACTAGGCGGTCTCTTATATGAGGACAGTATATGCAAATTTATAAATTGTTATAAACTGGCAAGGTAGAAACTTTATGCGGTCCGATGGTAACGTAATTAAAACAAACGATCCCGGCCGATTTCAATAAAATCAAAGACAACAATTTTAATTGACTCTTTACAGGCGAATCAAAATAATCGTAGGAGCGAGCAAAAAACACGACCGACACCTTCGAAAGCTTGACATGTTTCTTAAACAAGAAAGAAACCTAACTTCGGTAACCCGAAGACAGTTTTGAATGAAATTCAAAAGACCATTTACTAAGTTTTAATTCGATATTTTTGAAAGCAACGAAAAGTTGGCCCGATCGTTCCTATGGCAGCTATAAGAAATTTTAAATGTATAGCCATATTTAAAATAAAACGAGAAAGAAAGCTAACTTCGGTAAACCGAAGTTGGTATACCCTTGCAGTCTGCATTGGATCATTGAAAATCGAACCATTTTAGTAATGTTGAAAAAATATAGAATTTTGTAAATTTTACATTTTACAAGTAGAATTTTATATTTTCATATAAATCAACCGATCGCTTCTATGGCAGCTATATGATATAGTGGTCTGATCTTAATGAAATTAAAACCGTAATTCTAGAACCAATAAAACCGCTATATCTTAAAATTTATAGAAATACGTTGAAAAACAGAGAAGTTAAAATTTTCTTTACATTAATTTCGCCATCATTCTTATGGCAGCTATAGGATATAGTAGTCCGATTTCGGTCGTTCCGACATATATACTGCGTGCTAAAGAAATAAGATTATGCTGAAAATTTCAGCTCGATAGCTCAAAAACTGAGAGACTGGATCGCGTAGAAACCGACAGACGGACAGACGGACATGGCTAGGTCGACTCGGCTGGTGATGCTGATCAGGAATATATATACTTTATGGGGTCGGAGAGGCCTCCTTCACTGCGTTGCAAACATCTGGTCAAAATTATAATACCCTCTGCAATGGTATAAAGACCATTTAAAAAGTTTTAATCCAATATATTTTAAAACAACGAAAAACAACTATTTAGGGTCGATCGTTGCTTTGGCAGCTATAAGATGTAGTGGTCCGATTTGCAGGAAATTTCAAACGTATGGCTAAAATATAATTAAAGGAACATTAATATTTAATTTGAGCCCAATATCTTTAAGAACAGCGGAAATGTGACATTTTGGCGCTATCGTTTCTATGGCAGCTGAAAAAAATAGTGGTCGGATTCCGGCCATTCCGAGATATATACAGCTGCAATAGAAAGAAACTATCTGCAAAGTTTCATTCAGCTCATTCAGTCAGCAAACTTTTCTTCTGGACGCCATTGACGTTTTTGGAATGTGTTTCTTACCTCCCATATTTTTGCTTCGAATGCCAATATTAATTGTTCGCAAAGGAGACCGGCTAGCTCCAGAATGCCCGCGTCGTTCAGTAACAACTCAACAATATTAGTTAAAAAACATTTATTGTGAGTAATATTAAACATTTTGGGTGTTCCCTATACGTCTAACTGACTAACTATTGCAAAACGACTGAAACTATCACCGATATATTAAGACTTATAGGAAACGACCCAAAAAAATTCGGCTGTTGACTTTGCAAACAACTGATTTTAAAGGCTCTGTGTTTTTGTAAACAATCGAGGAAAAAGCCTTTTTAAACCAAGAAAGCAAAGTTGTCCAAGCTGGTAACAGCTAAATACATATCTGAGCTGCTTTATTTGCATATAATGGACGAATACAGTGCTAAGTTAGGAAGTTAATATGGCATTAAAATGCAAACTGTTGGGTGGCCAGGCCGCGTACACGACATCCGAATTTTTCGAAATTCTCCTCTAAAAAAGAGAGAACTCACTTAAAGTGAGTTCTATCGATGGTTCTTCCATCGATAGCTATTCGCACGGTTTTAAACGATAAGGTATGTTAACGATAAACATATTTTTGAATGCTAACGTACGTGAAAGTTCTAATAAATACTAGATGGTCTCCTCCTTTCTCGACGTCATATCTACCGTGAGCTAGTGTTTTGATTATTTTATAAGGACCAAAGAAGCTCAAATATCTTAGAGCTTCTCATCTCAACGCCTGTCAATATTTTAAATGGTCAAAATCCCGTGCTTCTTGGTGGTGTGGTGGTTATTACTTGCTGAATGGCTTCGATATGTTTGTACCAGCTGGCAGGGCTTTCATGACAAAGGTTAGACATCATTGGTATCACGATTTTATGGATTCGTTTCACCTGGCCACTTCCGCGGCGTGATCACTCAGACTGCGTTGGCCGGCGGGTCGGGCGTGCACTAATTGTTAGTGACAGAGCGCCTTGTGCCCCGCTTAAGTCAGGTGTGGTGTAAAAGAGGTGAAAGTTTCATTCAAAATATATATTTGTAATACTTAAATCTAAACCTCGGTGTTCTTATTTTGGCACAGCGCCTACAAATATAAATTTGTTGCAGCGAATCCTTGACAAGGCTGATCTGTCCTGCTTTGTTTAAATATATGATAAATATTTAAACAAGGTAGAAAATTACAAAATTGTCGAACTAATAACCAACTTAATTTAAAGAAACAAAATTAACCTAGGATCGATTTTTTTTTTTTTTTTTTATGCTTATTTTAACTATTTTTAGCATGCATAATTGATGTCCGTCAAATAAGCGTCGGTAAGTTAGTGTCGAAACGGAATGGTGGGAAATGGAACACGGAGGGGGTTTATTATTTTTTAATTATTTCGAAAATAAACCATTTAATCGAAGAAAATAAAGTTTCAACTTGTTAAGAAATTAATTTACTATACTAATGTTTTATTTTGGGCTCACAAATGTTGTACCGTTATGCACGGTATACCTGATTTTGGGGCTTTTATTCAAGTATTAACTTTCAAAATTTCAGTTTGTTAAAAAATTACCCCACAGTAAGCCAACCAATAGGAATCCCCCATACAAAAACAGCCAGCAAAAATACAAAGTCAAATATCTCCGCTCTCAGAGGTTGTACCAATATATACACGGTATATTGGAGTTTGGGCATCGAATAAAGAATATTAGGTGAAAATTTAATCAGCAACGCTCCGTCAGTTTTTGAGAAAATTGCATTACAGTGGGTGTTGGGTAACTGCTGTTACGGAAGGCGCCAACCGCGGAGCTGGGACCTGTCGTGAACCACCAGCCCCACATCGGAACTATTTGAATTGGTACCGCATTCAAAACATTGGCGGGAACTAGGCAGATTAAGGCACTTAAATTAAATAAAGTTTAGCTATAGGCATTGTCTTATATTAGCATTTAGGGAAACGCAGAGTAAATACTACGGAGATGGGGAACCGATTGCGCTTAGTAATTATCGACAAATTTAAAAAAATTCTTGCAACACCCACAGAGGTTGTACCAACATGCACGGTATCCCCAACGATATGGAAAATTGTTTATGAATTTTGAATTAAGGCTTAATCACCTACTTCGGTTAGTTTTTGAGAAATTCAAGTATTTCTGAAATCCGACAAAATTGATACACACTGGTTCCATATTGGTACTAGCTAAATTGGTACTAGCTAAATTGATACTAAATAAAAAATCGACGCAAACTTTAAAAATATTCTTGCGACTCTCACGAAGGTTATACCAACATGCATGGTATCCCCAACAAATGGGAAAAATGTTTATGAATTTCGGATTTATTCTTAATGGGCTCAAATATCTCACTTTTGTTGGGAATACCGTGCATGTTGGTACAACCTCTGTGAGAGTCGCAAGAATATTTTTAAAGCTAGCGCCGAATTTTTATCATGGGCAGCCACCACGTGGCCCTAGTAATTTAATTTATTTCATTGATCTTCCTAGCGCGACAAGCATGTTGCATACTTATAAATTATGGCACTAGTCAAGAAAATATAATAAAAAGATATACATTTAGTTAAACTTACATATACTAATAAATCAACCTTAAATACTAATTTTTTTTTTCTTTGAACAAACATTAAACATTAAATTAAGTTAATTTAATGGAAATTTGAAAATTTTTATATAATTAAAATGTAATTGTTATTTTCTTATTTATAATTTATAATTGTCTTTTAGGTATCTCACCCTTTCCCTATAATCCCTCTCTTATATATATAACTTTTAAAGCTTATCATTTTTAAAATTTTGAATTTTATGCAATGCGCAGATATTTTTGAAGAGCGAATTTAGCGTTGCTCACTGCCTTAATGGCATGGGGAAGTTGGCTCCAAATACGAACAGCATATACAAAGAATTGCCTCTTTGTATTTAATATTTGAATTTAAAATTAATAATATTGTTAATCCTTCTTGATGTTCTAAATTCCAGTTTTTGGTATAGATAGGTTGGCTCTTTAGTGTAGACTATTTTATGTAATAATATTAGTACCTTAAGGTTTGTTCAAGACTTAAGTTACATGTCAAATATTTTTATGCAATCATAAGAGATGTGGTCATTCCTACGTCTATTGTAAATATATCGCGCCACATTATTAAAAGCAACTTGTAACTTGCGTTGGCTGGCGAAGTTACAGTCGCTTAACACTTCGATTCCATAAAAAAGCACTGGTGTCAGGTACATTATTGCAATCGTCTGCTTCATTTTGACTGGTAAAAAATTCTTTGATAGGTATAAGCTTCTAAGGACTCCGTACATTTTACTGACATTTTTATTTATGTGGTCATCCCGTGTCAAAGTTTGATTAAAACTAAAACCGAAGTTGCATGCTCCTTTTACATAGTCTACTGGAGTATTTTCGATAGCTAATCTTTGTGTAACGTCAGTGTTAAGCGCCTTTTTACTTATAACTATACATTTTGATTTCTTTGGATTTAAACCTAAACCGTTAATTTTTGCCCACTGACTAACTATTTCCAGTTCACTGTAACAAACACGAATACACTCATCTATACTACATATAGGACGACTAACATACATTTGGACCTCATCAGCATACATGTGTATTTCACAATTTGACAATATATTCGGAAGATCATTGACATATACAGAGAAAAGAAGTGGCCCAAGAACGGATCCTTGAGGGACTCCACGTTTGACACTGAGAAAAGACGAGCATACATTATTTACGGAGACTGACTGCTTTCGATTACTTAAGTATGAAGAAATTAGTCGTGTAGCTGTACACGAAAAGTGACATAGACGACTTAGCTTAAAGCCTAATACTCACCAGCGCTAAACCTTAGCTAGCTAAAACTGATTCATAATTCTAGTGTGACCGGTTTTATGGTGTTTACCGAAAATCCATACGAAACGGCCAAACGGC
>VNJZ01007255.1:0-27865 GCA_008042795.1 Drosophila asahinai | reverse complement strand
CCCTCCAGCCAGCCTGGAATTGAAAATAATTGCGATTCCAGCTGGAAACGAATGGCCTGGAATTGCATTGCCCAGGGCCCATGTGTCTCACTTCATTTACAGCAAATGTTGCGTATCCCGGCCAGGCGGAGCAGCAAGCTGGAGAGGATCGGCCGAGGTTCAAGAGGGGTGACAGGGAGCGACTCTTTGGGCGCTGTCGCATGTGACGAATTCCTATTTGATTTATTCACTCCCTTGCAGCACTTTTGCATGGTTTATGCTCCTCCCGCCGCCTCCATTCGATATAGTTTTATTACCAAATCAAATACGATTCGCCACAAAATAAATATTTTCGTATGCAATCTGCTTCACATCCGAAAAAACAAACAAACATGCAAATGCGATAGGGGATCTCTAATGAATTTCCAAGAATAGCCATCAGATAATCCATATCTATATCAATATAAATCAAATAAAGGTTTTTGACAGTCGGTCACACTCGACTAAAGATTTCCTACTTGATTACACTATACACTTCCTCTAACTTGAATAAATTTATACCATCTGTTAGTATTCCACAATCAAACCCTTGTGTTCTCTCAATCAAACTGGGAGAATCATACGGCATTTAATCAAATATGATAAGCATAGCTCGGGATAAATAATCGTCTTAAACATGGCAATAGATCTCAGCGATCATAAGCAGCGAGCAAGAGAGGAGGAAGAGCTGCTGGCCAGAGTATCCAGTTGATTGATTGTTGGCTCTTCCCCTCCAATCTCCGGTTACACGAATATGCGCTTGGCCGGGTGTTAAATTGACGTACAACCAGCACCAAAAAAGTATTTTCTTGAGTATTTCCATTTAGATTGTCGGAATTGATGAACTCGGAGAGGAAACAAAAATCCGATCAATCTTTCGCGAGTGGGGAAGCGGACCGGTCTGTTGGAGGGACTCCAGCGCGTGCTGTTGTCATTTCGGGTCTCCAACATCCACGATGACTCCCATAACTCCCACCCGGCTGCGTCTGCGCAGCGTATTCAATCACTTCATTTGTTTTCTTCTCCATTTCGAGCTCAGCTGCAGCCTCATCTTCGGCGCTCGGTCTTCGGTCTTGGGTCTTCTTGGCGGCACGTTCGCCGCGGCCGTAAAATGTTTTATTTACTCTGCACTTATGACCCCGATGCGGATCGGGTTAAGTGAATCCGATACCCATACCCATATGCATATACCCATCGCTGGCTGCTGCATTTGCATCTCCGCCAGCCGCCTGATGAGGCGGTTGTCTGTTCGCTAAAGCCAGGAGGAGGAGGAGGTGGAGGAGGTGGAGCAGTGCGGGTTCCCGAGTGTCATTACAACCAAATACAGACGCGAAGAGCTGCAGCAGCGGAGCCAGAGATCTCCGCATTGTGAGTCCAATGATGAATTGTGTCCCTGATTTCGTATCATGATCGCGTCGTCTCTTTGCGACACACTGTGGCTTCGACTGGCATATATTTAGCACAGAAAGGTCTTTAATATGTAATATATATTTGTTCATCAATCTCAAATGCATCAAATCGTGTAACCAAATATTTTTATACCCGGTACCCATAGTACAAGGTACAAGGGTATTATAAGTTAATGCCAAGCGAGAATGTATGTAACAGGCAGAAGGAGAAATCTCTTGATCAGCATCACCAGCCGAGTCGATTTAGCCATGTCCGTCTGTCCGTCTGTCTGTCCGTGTGAAACAACAGATCTCAGAGACTATAAGAGCTAGAGTTACCAAATTTGGTGACAACATTGGAGTTTGTTCCACGCAGATCAAGTTTGTTTTAAAATTTTGGCCACGCCCACTTCCGCCCCTGAAAATCATAAAAACGTTATTAGCTATATGCGTGATTTTCGGCTTAAAGTTAATAGATACAATAAATTAATAAAATAGAGACGGACGTTTCCTGAAAACTTCAATTAAATCGGATGATAAACATGGGAGATATTAGCAATAAGGTTGGAATTTTGACACACCGCCCTAAGGCACTGCTGTTGGCCGTGCGATATAATGGCGCCAATGTATGTATGTACAATGTATGTATGTACAATTTTAATTTGCCTTTTAATGTGAAACGCAAACGTTTAGGTACCGGGTATCTCAAAGTCCAGCACAGTCGACTGTAGCATTCTTACTTGTTTTAATAAACTTCTTTAGAGATTGCATTAAATATTTTGAAAAGTAAACTTTACCTATCATTCCACAGTATAGTGCGCTCCAAGTCATTGGAGTTTGACACCAATTGAATGGCAGCAACAGAGCATCAAAGCTATATATTCATAAACACTTTTGTAGACACAAAGACACAAATATCCACATGCACCTAAATGCACATGAATAGTATTTATTGCATATGCCTGCCGTCTTTTGTGTCGCGCCGATCTTTAATTGCGGAATTGTGAGAGGCTTAGCAGCGAAATAACCTTCGATGCCTGCCCGCAGTTGCAATTGCTGATGCTGATGCTGATGCTGAGGCATTTACAGCTGCAAGATGCGAGAGGAGGCGCTGTCGTGATGATTAATTTGACTGTGGTGTCGCCTGAACTGAGCTGCGCGGGCTTTATTAAAAGGATTACACGACTGCGTTGGAAGGCGGCGCAAAGTTCCATGAAGACGCATCTCCAACACAGTAACAAGATTAATTACGAGCGTCTTGCATCGGCTGCAACTACAGGCACCCAGAGCTGCACGACCACTTCGCATTTATACAGTGTACATCTACAGTTGTAATCAAGATTTTAGGGGTAAAGCCATGTTTTCAAATAATTTAATAAGTTACGAACAAATTAAGGGCTGAAATACATATATTACAGTATAATTTGCAAAGCTGTCTCGAGAAGGGATTTTAAACATATAATTGTATATTTTTGAGCTCAGATCTGGCAAAATTTGTTTTTAACCTTAACTACGTTCTATGTTGAGGAGATATTCGGGTTCACTTTCGCCTTTCTGATGATCTTGGTGTATTCTAAAGCATTGGATCAACCTGGAATAATAAGCACTCTCCTAGAATAAGGCTCCTTTAAAACGCTGTACAATGCTCCAAATGGTAAAGGGGCTTCTATCTATCATTTTTTCAATCTCAGCATATGATTTGCTCTGATAATGCGGATATAAATCAATTTTCCACTGAGATACGTTGGTTTCCTTTTGTTTACCGCCCATTTTCGCGAAATATAGCTATTTTTGCTAAGAAAAAGGGTACTAGAATGTTTTCACTTTGAAAATGTATCGCCATGCCATTCCAAAAATAGAGATAACGGGGATTTTAAAGAAAAAATAGCAAAATCGATTAAATTTCACCAAAATAGTTTAGTATAACACAAGTGTGCCAATAATTTTGTTCAGGAAAAATCGGCTGTTTATTAACATTTTTAATTTTTGTAAATTAAAGAAAAGAGATACGGAAGTGAAATAAAGTTAGCTTTGTTGTAAATTAAACAATGTATATGACTAAAATTTGTTTGATGTAAAAATCACAATTTTTAGTGGAGAAAAGCTGTGTGAAAGTCAGACATGCCAACTGTGCCAATAATTAAGTTCGTCACTGTAAGTGCTGCCGATATGAGGCTTTTGAATGCAAAAATACTGTTAAGTTGGATGCATCAAACGTAAATATTTTCGCAAAAAATATGATAATATTGCACAAAAATTAACAAATAAGGAAGCTATCTTTAAGATGCAGCTAAGAATATTATTTGTTTTTTTTTTAGTAATATTATTTTCCTTCAAAATGTGCTTTTTACAACTAAACCTCTGTCATTATGCCCGCTGCTGTAAATGAGAATGTTTTTCTGCCCATGGACAGCTCCTCGATTCAATATTTTGACATAACAAATAACAGACTCATTTGGTGCCTCAAGTGTTTCATTAATTTAAGAGCTTTTCGGGTACTTTACGCCTCTTGCCCTTGGTCACATCGCCGGGGGTTGGCGTAACACTCGTAGTAATCCCGGCCAGAAATTAGCATATTCTTAATTCTTAGATCCTGCTGGCACGCGAGCCCGCCAAAGGGGATGGTTCTTCGGGCAGCGATAAGAGGCGTCGATAATTGGAATTGAGAAACGGCTACTGTTCCACCAATTCGTTGGGCCTCTGGGACAACTCTTTGCTTTCCTCGTCCATGGATAAGGCCAGGAAATGAAAGTAAAAACAATTATTTTATTTTTAATTAACTCTTGGCGTCCCCAGGGAATACGGGGCACTCGCTTACACTCGCACACAGATCTCTATCCTATCCCCCAAGGCGAATTGGCGGCAATGATGATGTCATTCCCGCAGCATTCATCTCCCATAAATCACGAGGCGATCGCGAAAATCCCCCCGTTAATGCTCCAGCCTGCTGAGAGCCGTGACAGCAGCCGCATCCACCAGATTCGCCAGCCTGCAGCCGAGTGGAGTGGAGTCGAGGCAGCTGCCACAGATTAGTCAGAGTCATAGTCAGATTCGGATACAGATTCGGCCTGGCGCACTTCAATTTACTCAAGCTGCTCGACTGGTTTTCAGGTCGCTGGAGCCCAGAGCAGAGCGGGGATGGGACATACATACATAGCTGCGAAAGATCAAGGTAAGTGGCGAAAATAATGCCTAATGGGTGCCGCAACTATCCCAACTCGCTCCATTGGAATCAGATCGCCAATAGGAGTGTTACATCAGTAGACCACGCTTCAGAACCGCTTACATAAAGCGAAGAATCGTCAATATAAGGCAGAGGCTTAACGGTTTCCAGCTTAAGGGTCACTCCTCTCGCCCGCAAAACTTTCTTCCGCCATAACAATAAATCTGGCAAACTGAAACCCCAAAGAGAAGCGGCAAAAATAAACCGCCAAACCGCAACAAAGAAACCCAGAGAAGGTTCTGAGGTTGGCAAAGGTTAAGGTAGAAATTGGCAGAGTCTCGGCTGTGGTTGCTGAACGGCTGAAAGGGATTTTCTGTGGATCTATCGATAGATTCTTGGTTCCAAACCCCAATCTTCAACATAAAGTACTTAAGAAGCAGCATTAGTATGCATAAGATGGCACTATGTGCTTGTGCTTATGTATGCTTGGGGCATGACTCACATCCCCACCTCTCGCCAGGTAAAGTGAAAAGACCCAAACATGAGTTAATGCACATTCATGGCTTTTAAATGGGCCGATGGAAATAAAGAAATAAACTGTTGGCTCCGAGCGTGACTCGTTTCCATGCCCCATGCTTCAGTTAGTTGCTTTTTCGCTGGCCTCTCCGGGTTCCCGATTGCGGGCCGTCATTCATTCACGCCAACTGTTGATAAGTTTCTGTGACACAGCTCGGCTCGTTTGCATATCTTAGCGGCCAGCGAAACCGGGCGTCTGTGGCACCATTAGACTGTGGAATTGGACAGCTGTTCGGTACATTATCACTTCTCACTTTGCTTTATTCGGTTGCAAGGCGAACTGACACGGCCAAATCCTTCTCTAATCGAATCACCATTAAACTAAACATAGGAAACTAGACTTTACGCCTTCTGCTCCTCTGACTTCTCCGTGGTCCAGTTCTTGGGACGGTCGGCCATGATGGTCCAGTCGTTTTCGGCGATGTTCAGACCGCCGTACTGCTTCAGGGGGGTGTCGGGGAAGAACTCCCAGCCCTGTTCAACGGACATCTTCTTGATGACGCCAGCCATGCCTGCGTTGAGCGAGAGGTGGGTTAATCTCCAAGAATAAGCGCAGTGAGAACGGGGAATACTAACCCAGGAAAAGACCGGCACAGAGACCAGCAACGTGGTTGTGTTTCCAGGCACCGAAGACTCCGCCAGCCGCAACGCCACCCAGGAAGTAGTTGATTCTGCAATAAGCAAATGGGTTAGCATCTGCACGAGCCTATTAGGGGCATTTCCGCACTCACTTATCGTCCTTGCCGCGGGCGTTCGTGGCCGCCAGGGTGGTGAGCGTGAATGCCGTGGCCATGCCCATCAGCGGACCCGTGTTGTAGGCGAAGCGGCCCAGCGTGGGTATATAGCCCTGCGGCTTCGACAGCGTCAGCACGTCGAACATGGACCAGGCCAGGCCGGCTGACACGGCGTATTTGTTGGTGGCCACGATCTTGCCGAAGGCATCCTCGCCGTCGGGATGGTCGTAGTACTTGGAGCGTAAGAACGACATGGTTGGCTGCTGGTTGGCGGAGGAGGAAAAATGCAAAAACATTAGACTATAAACCACAAACAAATCGCTGCGACTGCGAAGCAACCGTTGCTCTTGCAGCTTCCGGAACAGGTGGAGTCATTCCTGGAAATCTCCGAGACCACAGCGGCGGCCATTCCGTTGGAGGGGCTTCAGAATTGTTGCAGATTTACCGTAAATTTGCTAACCTGCCGAAATTTACGTAATTATTTCCAAGATCGACAAAAAACAGCTGTTGACCAACGTGCAGTGTGACCGATTCTCAAAATCAGTAAAATACCAACTGATGAAAATATATTGTTTTATAAAATCTTTAAAACACAAAATATAAACAACAAAAATGAGTAAAAAAGAAAGAAAATATAAATCAGAAGTCTAAGGAAAAACGGGGGAAACCGCAATTAAACCGCTTTAAATTTGTGTAGAGTTTTTGGCCAGTGTGTGCACATCAGAAAAATAAATTATGATTGCAGTCGAGTTATCGTATATCGATAAATTACTATAAGAAAGCGCATATTTTAAATATTCAGGGCAGTTAAATATCATTAATAATTTAATTAATTCGATATTAAATGATTGATCCATTCCATCGACAAAAAACTCTGAAATAGTACAAAATTTAAATGTTTCGAAAGCAATTTTAATAATAATTATAGAATACAATGAAGATATCTTCAGTTTTTGGGCACTTTAAGAAATCCTAAGATTCTATTAAAGCTTTAATAAAATGCGAAAGATATACCCCAAAATCCAAGAGTACCTTTTTCTAAGCCATAGATGAAAGTAATTAACAACACAAATTTCGATATCAAGTCCGGTTTTCAATTTATTCATTATACTAGGTTCACAAACGCAGTGGCACTAACTTTAGATCTTTAGTAATAATAAGGTGCGATCGATCGGTTCTGTTTAAGTAATTTTCCTTGCCCAGTAACTAGGGGGTTCAAAGCGAAGAGTAAGGTGCACAACAATGGGCAATGCGGGTTTGAAGTGCATTTGCGCTTAGCTTAAAGTAGACTAGTGTTTGAGTGAGTGTTTGAGTGAGCAACTAAAAGTATTCACAAATAATCATGCAAGTTGCTAATCGATCTTGCCACCTTTGCTGTCATGCAAGTGAGATTAAGTTTGACCAAAATGGGAAGAGTTCTTAGAGAGCAAAAAGACAGAGTGTTTGTGTTCAAAGTGTTCGAAGGGAGACAAAAACGTTGGCGTTTTCAAAAACAAAACAAATATATCAAAACATACAATATGTATATACAAATTAGATATCAAATTATTGGCAAATCTGTTTCGTATTAATCAGTCGTTATGTTCGTCGTTCAACGAAACTTGCTAAGTATTTCACTCGGCTCCTGCAACGGTTTCATCAGAATCAAGTCATTGTTATTGCCAAAAACTAAGAAGTTCGATCTGTACACATTCACGAATGTGTGCTGCTCCTGTCTACTGCTCGTCGTGTCCAATTATTTCGATGTCATCAGCCAGGGGACTCTCCACCGCCGGCTTGCCATTCTGTTGATTTGCGTCCAAATTAATCAATGACAATGTCATTCTGCTGCTAAGAATGACCTGCAGGAGAGAGACATTGGATCAGTAAGTGATATACAGTGGATGGGGGCTATCCATACGGCTGGTTCCTCGGCCGATCCATTGAGCTCGGCGTCGTAGACCTCTTCGCGCTTGGTCTGGGAGTCGGCAACCAAAATTTGAGACTCGTGGGCCAAGGCGCCTTCCAAGTAAATGGACTGCGGCTTTGGCAGATTTTCGTCTTCCAATTTGGACTGCAAAGGGAAGGACGGTCATGATTTATGTAAGGCGGAACATTAAGCAAATAAAGTTAGTGTTAGTTTTCTTAAAAACAGATAATCACATTATTATTTTAATTTTGTTATTTTGAAGAAGGTAGAAGGTAATTTTGGTTTTGTTGGAGCCTCCCATAGAAAAATAAATATTTGAAGTTTCAAGTTCAGCCTTTAGGTTAGCAAATTTCTCCCACATCTCTCGTAAACTATGTACGTCAATCTACAAGGACAAATTGGGCCGCAAATAATGTAGAATTAAAAAAAAAAAAAATAACAAATGAATATAAATTCGAGTAAAAGGGATTTTCGTGGATACTCCTACTGGATATCTCATAAACCCCAACGTTATGGGTGATATCCTTAAAACAGTGGAGCCCAGTCAATACATAGAGGTGGTAGGAAGAAATAGATATAAGAAAATAAAATAGCAAACAATTTTTGAAGGCACTGGCGCGTTGTGCATGCTGGGGGTGCGCCGGCAGAGGCCAGGCATAGAAACTTGCTGACTCACGAGTCAGGGCTGTGAGCACCCCTGCCTTTAAACATTTTTTAGAAGTATTAAGCTATTCTGATGGTCAGAACCTTGGTGCTTGGGGATAAATCTATTGCGATTCCTGGAAGCTCAGTTTAGCCAATCCCCACGTATATGTAGTTGAAGCGATTTTGGAGATGTATATCGGATGGGGGGGATAGCGATCAGTCATATCATATCGCTTTGGCTTAGGACTAAAACACATATAGTAAAGGTTACAGCTTGCAAGTTGGGCTTGGGTGTGCGGCAGTGGCACTTACATGTTCGTTTGGTGCTCGGAAAACAGGCGTTGGAGGGCGTCCAGTCCACTTGTGGCCGCCCTCGCAACTGGCTGTTAACTCCATGCCCAGTACCTGAACCAATACATAGGCGATTATATACATCAAAGATCTACGAGTGCGACAGTCTACACATATTTCGATATGCCTACCGTTAGTTCGCGCTCAGCGCTCAGGTCCCGACGCCTCCGCTGTGTCCTGGCCCCCTTCGCCGCTGTCTCCTGCTCCGCCGCATCCTGGTCGGTGTTTGCATGTCCGTTGGAAAGGTTCTGCGCGTCTACTTTTTCGTTGTCGTTTTGCTGCTGGGAGCACACAGAAATGATGTTAGAAACGCTTTGCAAGGACATGGGGGGTTCAGGTCTAAGCATTTCTACAGCCTCAAACGTAAAATAATAAACGTAAAACGCAATATTAATTACTTCAATTCGTTGTGGTTAGGTGAAACGCAACAGAACTCATTAGTCGAAGGATCGAAGGATCTTGGTTAACAAACAAAAAGATTAAATAGTCGGATTCACGTGGGCATCCGCAGGAGTAGTGTTCAAGGATTGCCGTGCCGGACCCTTTGACGGCTTCTAACCTTGTTCGAATCGGATTCAGTGTCGCTCGTCGCCCTCTGCTTGTCTTGGCCGTTCAATTGCTCATCGGCAGCGTCTATCAAACCTTGTATGGCCGTTACAACTAGGAACAAGGAAGCCCCAAATCAAGTCGGGTTTCCCATTAACAAATTGAGTTTTACACATGAGTGTGAGAAACATGAAAAACGTAGAACGACAGAGAGTGAGTATTCATATAAGTGGTTGTTTCTTTAGCGTAGACAATGGATTTGGAATGAGGTTGGCGATTTAATCTTAATTGGCAATGTGGTGTTTCGGTCTAGAGAAAGTGTTCGAATAGATTTCGAGAAAGGCTTGCTTGAACCGTAAAATATGTCCCCATCAAAGTAGTTTAGTCGAGAGCACTCGGTGGGATGCATACACATTTAGGTAGTGGGTTTGTTAGTACGTAGATGGAAGATATCGAACTACATCGCATGCCGACAGCAGACAAGCAAGGTTAGAACAGGGACGGAGACAAAAACAGAGACAGAGACAGAGTCAGAGGCGGGAGAGTCCGTTCCATGCACTGGTTTACTGGTTAGAGAGAAGGGGCCGTGATAGTGGACAGGATCGGGGATCGGGACCATTCCAGGGGTTTCAGCTATCCACTAGGAACCAAAACACGAAAGTAATCTGATTGTTGGCTTGTACTTAGTTGTGGTCTGAGCTGTTGGTCTGATTTTGGTCAGTTTACTGATTGGATTCTACGGATACATATGTGTGAACTGAATGATGGTTATTTTTGTCTGTTAGAAGTTTGGCTGCCGCTTGAGAAACTTCATGGCAATCATCTTGAAAATGAGAACACAAAGAATAGGATAAAGATTAATAAATGATAGCGAACGGCGCGCGCTGGCCAACTAAACGTCACTACGGTGATCTTCGGAATGAATGTATCTGAATCGTTGAGGTGTCTGTAACTGTAACTGTAACTGTATCTGTATCTGTATCCGGTGGCGATGCTAACCTTCGCCTCGTACTGGTCGGTGTTCATTTCGGCCACCAGCTTGGCCATCGCCCGCTCCGTGCTCTCGAGCTTCTGGCGCAGCTTCTCGATCTCCATCAGCTGCTCGGCCTCCTTCTGCTGCTGGTGCTGCTTCAGCGAGCTGGACAGGCTGCTGGCCACCTCGGTGGCCGACAGGCTGGCGTTGTAGAGCTCCTTGCCGGTGTCCTTGGCAGCCGGCGACTTCGCGGCAGCGGCAGCGGCAGCGGCAGCGGCAGCGGCTCCTCCTCCTATAAAATTGGCGTACGATTTGGCTTTGAGATTGATATTCTGGGCCGAGAGGTCAAACGAGACTAACTAGAGAGACTAGGGTATTTACACGGGGAGTGGTACAGTGGTACGAGAGTAACATAACATATTGTAATGGGGCGTGATGGGGAGTGATTCGGGGTTAGTTAATACGTATACATATATGGCACAACATCTAGAGTGAGTAAAGTACATCTACTACGCAAATGAATATAAAAACACATAGTCGCTAGGGCACTAAACCAAATGAGGAGGACATATTTCAAAAATCAAGAGGCGGCCTCCGCCGAGGTCTAGAAACTCAAGATGCGAACGGATACGGAATGCTACGGTCGGAACCATCGGAACCATCTATCTGGCTTACTTGTCTGATGCTCTCGCCAGCCTGATCGCCGGTGGGTGTGCGTGTGGTGTGCGGGTGTGCGTAGGCGGAAGCGAAAACGGAAGAGTACACAATGGTTTATTCGGTTAGGTTCGGCTTCTGATTTGCGGTGGCTATGAGTTTGTGTTCGTGTCGCGCTACAAGAGTAATCCTCCCCTGGGTGGGCTCTGAAACAGCCCGGCACTCACCCAGTTTGCTGCTCCCCAAGTCCTCCACCTGGCTGTGGTTCTGCTGCCCGAAGACCTCCTGCCGGAAAGCGGGATCCGAGGGAGCCGGTCCATACGGAGCATTCGGTATCTGCTTCTTGAACATAATCTTTGGAGAGGGGATAGGGATTAGATTGCTTGCTTCTGCCATAAAGTCAACAAAGAGTCACCTTCATTATCGTGTAGCCAAAGAACACCACGATTCCGATCGTGTAGAGAGGCATCAGAAATCCCATGCTACTGCCCCGCTGTTGCGGTTGATGCAGTGCTCCAGCTCCCATTGGAGGTCGCATTCCAGGAATGGGTCCAGGCTGAAAACGATCAAATATTCGTTGAAATTGCAAGTAAGTAAAATGAGAATAGAAAAATAGCTTCATAATAAGGATTCACTTTTAGCCCATATTAAAGCAATACTAATTAATTGATTAGCAATATTTAATTAAGTGAGGAAAAAGTTAGGGACCCAGTAAACAGTCAGAGATTCTTTCTATTTCTTCCATTTATTTCAATTAGCTCTATTACAGGTGAAAAAGGGGACCTCCAAGTTGAAAAAGTAATACCAAGATAGTTAAGCACAAGAAAAGAAACCCAACGTTGGAAAAGCATATTAATAATGCAATAATGCCTACTATTAATGTAAATACACTGCTTGTACATTCTCCCTCTTCCGCTTGCAGCTAAAAAGAAACTCTCTTCTTCGGTATTTGTTGTACATTGCAGACAAAGCGTGGAAGAGGGTAAGAGAGAGAGATGGGCACACACATATGACCATAGATGTGCAAAAGATTTTTCCGAAAAGGAAACGGCCTTAAGAGAGCGAAAAGTTCTCTCCCACTTAAGGGGTTACATTTAATTAAAATTAAAAAAATCGATTTACAAAACTTTTTTTTTTATTTACATGTAATTAAATAAACACTCAATTCGACGGTTGCTTTTAAAGCTACACGCATAACTACACCGACGTATCAGATCATTTATAAGCAGCCTTTGAAACTATAACTTTAACCAAAGATGGTGACCACTGGAAAAGGTCTAAACTGATTAATCTAAAATCTTTACAGAGGCTTCTAAACTATAGTTTCTAATTATTATATTATATATTTATATATTTATATTATTATATTTATATTATATTTATTTCGTTAGTCACAACGATTTTGGAAAAATTTTAAGATAAAATAAATAAATAATTTAAATATTACTTAAATAATAACAAAATCAAGTAAAGGTTGTAAAAAATCTAAAATACTTAAAATAATTTTATATAAGATAAAAATAAGTTAAAATAAATTGCAACTATCTTGAAGCTTGCAAAAATTCTTTGATTTTAGAAATAAACTGAGACGCGCTTCTGATGGTTTTAAGAGCATGGGGTAAATTGTTCCATAGGCGAATAGCGTTAATAAAAAATTGCCTTCTTGAGCATAAGGTCTTATATCTGGATATAATAAAGTTTTGTGTTCTTTGTGATTCAGCAGGAAGAAGTTTTTGAATCAAGTAAGATGGTTCACAGGTGCCCACAATTTTTTTAAAATAAATTAAGGGATTAAAGTCGATCCACTGACTAAGGCTAAGGTCAAGAATATTGTTGACTAGATGAGAAGTATGGTCAGTAAGACGGAGATTAAACATGTAACGGACAATTGAATTACAAGCAACAGTTAGTTTTTGCATATCTTGAGTGTCGCAATGCCCAAAAATCTGAACTCCGTAAAAAAGAGTGGGAGTCAGAATTTATCTGGCGACGAGCATTCGTAGCTGAGTTGGCAAGAAATATGCTTTGGAATTATGTTTGCTCCATGTTAACGTGTTACTAAAGGTGATACCCAGTTTACCAGCAGATTCCACATAATTAATTGGGTTATTGCCAATTAATAAATTCTGGAGCTGCATAGTATCGAGGGTCTGATGTATATGACGATACACTTGCTCTTTTTAGGGCTTAGACATAGTCCATTTTCAATTGCCCAGTTATTAATTTTGAGGAGCAAGTATTACACACACTAACACAATCATTAACCTGACATAGAGGTTTACTCACATAGAACTGCACATCATCAGCATATAAATGGACATCATAAGAGGACAGAACATTTGGTAAGTCAGCCTATATTTACAAAAACTACTTTTTTTAAAACCTGATTTTTTATGGCTTTCTATTAGTTGTAACCTAACCCGTATAATAGGGAGTTTAAGTAGAACGGGAACTCATCTTGCGATATGTAGAATTATATATAGTATGTTCAGTATCTTACAACAAAGCTTAAGCTTAGAGTAAATGGCTACTAAAAGATTTATTTTAAGCTAAGTTATCAAAAAAAAACCCTAAGTCAAGGATTCTTTGGAATATCTACAACAGATATTAAGATCCTTGAAATACCGTGTATTAAATATTTTAAATATTCTAAGGATGCCATAGGTGTGACTGTGTGATCATAAAAATCACGTATCCGCCCCATGTTTTTTTGACAGGGCCAGCATACAGCTGATTTGTTCTCTTCGATTGTTGCGACGATCCATTTGTTATAGACGAGAGCGAACCGAAATGGAACTGGCGCATCGGATTTGGCACAAGTTCAATATGTACAAGCCCATTCTGCCGCGCTCCCACTCATCCTTTACAGTTGCTTTTTGTGTTTTCTTTTGCCCTGTCTTCTGTCTTCTGCTTCTGTCTTCTGCCTTCAGCTTGCGTGCAGTGTCATAAAAACAAAACCCAAATCCAAATAAAATAAACGTTGGCTATTTATAAACGACTTCCAACGCGAGCGCGAATGTCTCATCCCCATCAGCAGCATAATCGCTGCGACCGCCGTGGCCGAAAAATACACGAGAATAAAATGTGGTTTGCCAGCCGGACTCCAAATCGCAACTCACCCGTCCGTCGACGATGCGCGGGGGCGGATTGCTCGGCGAGGTCTTCCGCTCCAGGATCGGAACCGTGGGCGTGGCAGGTATGGCGCGTCCGCGCTCACGCATGGCCTGATATATGGATTCCGGATGCAGGTGGGCTGGACGTTCCTGGCGCAGGCCTGGGAAAGATTTCAATTTGATTAATTGGCCGTGAATTTTCCGGGATTAAACACAAAATTCTGTTAGCAAAAGGCAGGTAGGCAACGGGAAAGAGAAACTGAGGAAAAGCATGTAAATAATATAATCAAAGATCAGTAACGTGCACCTTTAGTAAAATATAATTAAGAATTAATTACCCTTAATATAAGAAAAATTATTATTATATATTCATGTTTTAGAAACTTCTTATAAACAAATTTAATAATAAACTTGAATTTATATTAAGACAGTTGTAGTGTTTAATATTATTGAACTTTCAATGTAAATTATTTTGTGTACAATCATTTTGTTTCCAACTAAAACTTCTGATGGTAATATTAAAAGCGTAATTTTATACTGATATTTATAGCACAATTTATAAACAAAGAACTATAATTTGTTATATCTTTATTGTTATTTGAAGTAACGAATGAATAAATTATGGACCCAGGATTCAAACACCTGCTTGTGGAAGATTCCACTTTGCACCCAGTTCTTGGGGGTTTAGTAAAGCAAACACGGTTAGTGGATAGAACCATATTGGGCCACCTACTAATTTCGCCCGTGTAAACGTTGATCTGTTTTCGATACAAATGCGGGCCAAAGGGCTCAATACTGTCCTTCTTCGAGATATTCACGAACTGCTCCCTGTCAAGAACGACGTCACAACAGCCTACACAACAACAACAGCCAACACAAAAGCACACACCGATGTGAGAAAATAAACAAAGAAGGGTAATAAAAGATTAATAAATAAAAATAAATGTTTCAAAAATAATAATGATCAATTCTACATTGCTAACAGATTACGCCATTGCATATTCCAGATCAGAAATTTACATCGCAGAGATCCCGGTTAGTATCACCAGGCGATAAAAAGGAGTCAGCAGCCTGCGCTTTCTCCCTTTTCTTGAACATGGCTCTCTTACTTCTTTTAAAAATAATTTTTAAAATAATGTCATAGATATCGGATTGAATAAACTTTTTTTTAATAATTTCATAAATATCTGATTTAATATATAAAATAGAGCCTTTGGATCAGAAGCCTTTAAAAGTCTATGGATAAGTGGATTCAAAAATAAAGCATTTGAGGGACTATAAGCCCAATCGTGTTATTGTAATTAAGTTAGAATATCGTAGCTCTAGTCAATGCTCGGAAAATATCTAAAGTCAAGTTATGTATTATTTTTATTTCAATAAAATCGCTCCACCTAGGGAATTATCGTTAGTATGATGCGTCCTATGACAAAGTTAATATCCTATAAACACCAGAAATATGGCTATGCTTCAACCATATTAAAAACTAAGAGGCTAGTGTGCACACGAAATGGCTAAATCGACTCGCCTGGCGATGGTGATCACTGCGTGGCTAACTTCTCATCAAGCTAATAATACCCAAGAGTATAAAGGTATTCCCATATTTCCTAGTCCTAATTTTAATTTAATAACTGCAGAAGATTAAATCTGAAAACTTACCTCCCGGTCCGGCGCGCTGATCCTTAAAATTCTGCTTGGCTGGCGACGGCGGAGGAACACCGCCGAACATCATGGGGTGGAAAACCTTTGGCCACAGAATGGCAATACATCCTATGACGGTCACAATGATCAGGGCCGTCTTCTTGGGAGTCATTTGGCTCTCCTCGCCGGCGGAGGCAGGCGGGCGCTGCTTCGACGTGGCTGTCGCGGGCATTTCGATTGGGCTTTGATCTCGGGATAGGTCGTGGGCTTCCTATTCGAATGGCTGTGGTGGCTGTTAAAGCTAAATCCTAAGGCAACTCTGCTTCAGTATTCCTGATCTGTTTGGTTCGTTGGCCGCTCGTGGCTCGTGGCTCTCTGCAAGCTGTATGTGGGCTATGTGTGGTAGTTCCAGCTATTGGTTAACTTTGACATTGGCTCATGTTGGCTGGTTTGATTCTGTTTAAAGCATTATCTGAAAGATACATAGATGCGTTATGTAGTTACACGCTTCAGTTCACATCACTGGTCACACAAACGCTCGTTCTGGTGTATAGTGTGTGTATACATTTGAATATTGTTGCGGGAAAACAAAAAAGTTTATTACATAAATAGCGGTCCCGATATTTCTTATTTTTAGCTCGCGCAATTCGGTCTTCTCGGCCCGTCTAATAATTCTTTATTATTTTCACTTTTCTTTGCACACAAATCACGCAGGGGCTCTTCGCAATTAATGTCCGCATAAATAATATTGAATGCTTCTCCTTCTATTTCTCCAAAGAAACGATTTAATCTCGCTATGGACACCACTTCCTGGACGCTGGGGCCGGGGGCTGAGCGGAGCGGAGCGAGTGCTTACGCAAAGTTTGAATGTTGTTCCCGAACTGGCCAGGCAAATTTCTGAAACTATTAGCGAATTTTCGCAGATCAGATCTGAAGCAGCCCGACCCGACACGTCGTCCCGACGAAAGCCATTCGGCTGTTCCGTCGTCGCGCTCTTCCCATCTCATCATAACCGTCGTCCGCATTATTTTCCCTTATTTTCGCAGTCTTGGCAAGATCGGGCCGGGCAATGAGTTGCGACAAAGTGATTTGCAGCTTGGGCCTGCACCGGGTATTTGGTATGCTCGGAGCTCTCTCTCGTACGACAGGGGCTACGACATTATAGTCTAAAATGCCTCATATATTTTGAAAATATTTAGATTGGTGTTTATTACGTAACACTTTTAGACAACAGATCATAGTTCCTGTGCTTGCCGGAACTCTTTATTAAAGTCTATCTAGTGTTGGGTTAAGAATGAGAATTTCTAAATTTCTAAACATTTACTTGGAGAAAAATTCAAAAAGTCTGCAGGAATTGAGAAGTACACTTTTAGAATACAAGTGTCTTTAAACTTTGAACTAACTACTGAAAAATAAACACATTTATTACCCTTATAGATTTAAGAAAATATTAGGCTTATATTATTTCATTCTTAATTACTTGCAATTGCACTGGCTCATAGATAGAGGCTGTTTAATTATTTCATGAAAGATAAATGCCACTCTCATCACCGCTACTGTATGTATTTACGCATATAAATATAGTTAATATTTTAATTTTCGCAGCATTTGCTCTCTTCTTATCACACACGAGATACACGCCAATATACACATTTGCGAGTATGGCTTTTCCGCTGGGGCTCCCAACAATTTCCATTTCGCTTTCAAACGCACTGACTGGCACTGGGCGAAAGTAAAACTTTTTAATCGTGCTTTGCCGTTTTTCTTTTCTAATGCATCTCTTCATACCAGCCACCCGGATTTTATTTTTTATTTTCTTCGCGCTGAGTGTTTGAGGCCAGAGCTTCCATGCTCTCGGCGTGACCAATTAGTGTCTTTATTTTTGGAGGCACGGCATTGTAAGGGGGTTCAATGTCGTTTGGCTTAAAGGTGTACTCATCATTTATTTTTAAAATTATGAATTGACCGCGTCCTTGGCATTCTTGTTGTCTTTCAGAAACTCTGAACTTATTTAATATTTACCAGTTTCGTTGGTGTACGCGCTAAGTTTAATTTAAGATTCGTTCCTTATCTAATTACGGCTAAATTCAAACTGTTTGTTTGTCGTTATAAGTTTCTCTGCCAGACAGCAGTGGCAAAATTAATTGATTTTTCCGACTGCCAAACGGACCATTTCAAATTTTTCGCGAACCAGCTGGGAAATACCAAGAGTCAGTGTGACCAGTCTGTTTCAGAGCACAGCGGTGGTCACTTTCCTAGCAATCTTATCATTAAATAGGTTTAATTTAAAAATATGTTAAACACAATTTTTTACACATATAATAAAGAGGAGTTAAGAATGTATAACGTAAATTTTAAAGGTAAGCAAGTGTATACAAAACCTAGGAATGTGCTTATCTCTTTTAATTGAGACAAACTTAACGACTCCAAATAAGTCTAAAAATATTGTTTTTGTTATATATCGAGGAAAAAGATAGCATTTACAAATAAACCAAATTTTATATATCTTGCGGTTCTACTCTGTTTTGACAAGAGAAAGTCGAAGGTGAAAAGTTTTGTGTGCATGTGATTTATTTACTTTCCTTGCGATCACAAAAGAAAGCTGATAAAAATATTTTTGAATTTATATAATTGTACACAAAAAAAGAGCAGATGATACATAAAATCTAAAGAATAAAGAATTACCTTTATTTCGTAAATCGTAAACATAGTTTCTTTACTATATTCGTAAACATAGTTTCTTTACTAAAATAAAGTTAAAGTTTACTCAATTCAGCTTGTTACTTTTAGAAATCAGTGGGAACTGACATAACTATTAAAAGTGTAAACATCCGAGGGGCATGCGCCAGTGGAAGTATGCAATAATTGTTTATAAATTGGAATTCTTGCGAATCGAGATTGGGTCATACTGTGCTTTCCTTTGTGTTATAAAATTAACAATTTATAAATACGCATTTTCCGTTGACCCACCGAATATCGCAGAGATTTTGGAGAGTGCAACGGACAACATACTTGCGGTCAAATCACTGGGATATCGAGGATAATCACGCATCTGGCGTGGCTGGTTTTTGTTTTCTTCCACGAAACTGGAGCCAACAATGGACAACGAGTCGTGGGCCTGTGCGTCGGTGGAGAAGGACCTGACCCGAGTGGTGACCAAGCTTGAGCAGCTGCACGAGAACGCCTCGGCAGACATCGGGGACATAGCCACGTTGATGTCGGAGCTGGTCAAAGTGCTGGGCAAGGCGGAGCAGGCGGTGACGACTCTGAACTCGAGCACACAGGTGAACGCGACGCCAGCCAGCGGGGACGATCCCATGGGCGACGGGGTTAGCATGCAGGTGGAGACGGAACCCACTGCGCCGCAGCGCCTCACCGAACGTCAGATGGAGATAATCAGAGACGCCATTGTCAAGTGCAACGATCGGGTGCAGAAGCTGTCTACGGACCACCGCGACCTGCACGGCTCCATCTCGAAGATCGGTAAGGCCATTGACCGCAACTTCAGCGCCGACTTCACCTCCACCATGCGCGTGGACGTTCTGCAGAACGAGGAGAACCTGATGCTGCTGAACAAGGCCATAGCCAAGCATTACTGCCGCCAGGGCATGGACGAGGTGGCCCGCACCCTGATCCGCGAGTGCAAAATGCCCGAGAATCACGCCCAGGATGTGTTCGACTCGGAGCGAGAGTTTGCCGCCATTTATGGAATGTGGGTGAAGATACAGAAGAGGGATCTCACCGACGCCCTCAAGTGGGCCAAGATCTACTCGCAGCAACTGAGCGACCGGCACTCGCTGATAGAGTTCCGGCTGCACCGCATGCGCTTCATGCAACTGGTGTCCTACGGCCTGGACTCGCAACGCGAGGCCATCAGCTATGCCCGGCTAAATTTCAAGAAGTTTGCGGTGCGCTACGAGCACGAGATAGCCAATCTTATGGCCAGCTTCATATATCTGCCGAGTGGGCTGGAGAACTCGCCGTACAAGCACTTTCTCGGCCAGGAGATGTGGACCGAGCTGTCGTTCATATTCCTCAAGGACGCTTGCCAGCTGCTGGGCATCAGCAAGAACTCGGCTCTGTCCGTCGTGGTGAACGCCGGATGCACTGCCCTGCCCGCCCTGCTCAACATCAAGCAGGTGATGCAGTCGCGCCAGGTGCTGAGCATGTGGAACGGCTGCGACGAGCTGCCCATCGAGATCGACCTCCAGCCGGAGTTTCGCTTCCACTCAATCTTCGCCTGCCCCATCCTGCGCCAGCAGACCTCCGAGGACAATCCGCCAAAGAAGCTGACCTGCGGCCATGTCATCTCGAACGACGCCCTCCACAAGCTCAGCAACGGCCACATACTCAAGTGTCCCTACTGCCCCGTGGAGCAGAATGCCGAGGAGGCGGTTCGCATCTACTTTTAAGCCGAGGTCTATGTATTCTTCACCCTATGATAATCACCGCTGCTTGTATAGCCTTTCGGTTCAGGTCAGGATTGGGTGGGGTTCCTCTGGCTGGTCGTTGCTCGGCCGGCTTTCCTTAACATTCATAATCATTTAAATAGTTTGCTTAGATACATGTTTTTAGACAAATTCGCAGAGCGGAATCGAACTTCCTGCCGTGCCGTGTTGTGCATGTGTCCCACATCCTAACGAACCACTTAGTCTTAATAAATATATATACTGTGTATTTAAAACCAACGACTAGTGGGTTTTTCTATATATTATGTATAATTGAACCGTCTGGAGTACACATTCTAGTGCCTGTGCTTGCGCTTGTGCTTGTCGCTGGCATGCTTCGAGGGCGGCGACTCTTCTCTTCGCGCAGACCGCGAACTGTAGGACGTGGGGGACGTGGACCTGCGTGAGCTACGGGAGCTGCGCGATGATCGCTCCGAGTACCGCTTGGGCGACCCGGACGAACTGCGCGACCGATTGCGTTTGGAGGACTTCGAGGAGCGGGAGTTATCCGGCGAGTAGTCACGACGCTTAGTCTCTGCGGTGGCGTAGGGCGAATGCGACCTTTTCAGGGAGCTGCTGCTGCTTGCCTGGGCGGGGCTTTCACTGTGCTTGGAGCTCTTCGACTTCGCGTGCACGTAGCTCAAGGGAGACTCTACAACAGGATCAGATCTCGAGTCCTAAATTAAGTATATTAATGAAGACATTGAAGAAATAGTTACTTTTTAACCCTAAAAGACTCACCTGCTTAAGCAATCGCTTGCGGAAGTACTCCACTTGCTCGGGAACCGTCCAGCCAGGCTCCACTCGCCGCTTGCCCGACTCCAATTCGTCCTGATATTGAATGGCCTTCAGTTCAATCTCCCGCAGCTTCTGGCGCTTCTCATCGCTAAACTTCTGGGAATTGTCGTCATCCTCGCTCTCCTCGTCGGAGCTAAAGAACTTGGGTGGATCCGGCGGATCGAGAGTGTCCCATTTACTAGTGGTAATTGCCTGGGCCTCAACCTGTTGGGGGTCAACTGTCTCCCACTTTGAGGGTATAAATCCCGGCACCTTGACGTGCGGCCTAGACTCTTTTTCGAGGGGCACACCGTCAAAGTCCTCATCAACTGCAACGTTCGAATTCTCAGTAACTCAGCCTAATTTTGGAAACACCAAATACTTACGTGGCACGCCGTCTATTTCATCCAAGTACTCGTCCTTCTTTGGCGTTCCTCGCTGTGGCGTGGTCGCATCTGGTAGGGCCCGCTTCAAGGCGCTCTTGAGCAAAGCAGCACCGTCCAAGGGCACACCGTCCAGGTCCTCATCATCCTTTTCCTCTCCCGAGAGTGGGGCACCATCGATGTCTTCCTCCAAGGCTTCCTCCGATGGCGTTTCCTCTGCCTGAGGCGATGAACTGACGGGCATTACATACTGAAAGGAAAACAATCATGATGAGAATCGTTCTGTTCTCACGTGCGACGAAAGAACGAAGGAAACGAACCGGTTTGCCCAGAAATTTGGCTCTCAGCTGGGCCAGAAACTCTTTGGGATAGATTGTCCATTCCTCCCAAGCGTGAATCACATTGCAGACTCTCGACTTGAAGCCCTCCGCCTTGAGTCGACTCTCAATGTTTGAGTAGTAGCTGTGCAGGTTCTCGCATATGTCCATCAACTGTTTCTCCACGCTGCGAACGAAGCTTTCATTAGGAATCTCTGGCACTCTGTAAATAGCGAACTTACGACTTGCGGAAGAACGAGGCATTGGCCACCTTGACCGTGCAGTTGTGCAGAATATCCGAGATCAGATACAACCGAGCAATCTTCTTTGAGGCCGGTGTGCTAAGGCTGGCCAGAGACTCGGCGATGCATTCGCATATCTCGTCAGCAGCATCGGCGTGTTCAATGCAGAAGATCATGGCATCCCCAATCCGAGCGCGTTCCGGAGTTAGGTGTCTAATGAGATCCTCAAGGCGATCGCGTTGACTGTTGAAGAATGAAATTTAGGCTCCCTGAAAGGCTCTCCCTCTCTATCTCTCTTTCTTGGCCGAAACATACGCATTGGACAAGGCGCCCTTGTGCACCACAGGAGCGTCGGGATCCACAACCAGCTCATCGGGCATTCCCTGGGTGTAGAAGTTGGCTATCGGAGGCTTCCAAACCGGCCCGTTCTTGAACATGCGGAACTCATTCTCCTTCCACTCGTTGGGAGTGTCTCCTTGCAGAAGGGAGAAGAGCTTCCAGCGGTAGTAAATGTGAGCGGGACTCTCATTATCGAAGAGAAACGAGAACAAGGGATTCTCCATTTCACGAATCATGATCAAGGCCTCAAACATGGGTCCCTCGCGGATGACAAACTCGATCATGCGATGGATAACGTTGAGCACGGCCCTGTGAAAATATTTAGTTTAGAAATTTAGTTTCCATAAAGGACATAATCTCTTTAAGCTGCCCGTACTTCTCTGTGGGAATGTGGACCTTGACGACGCATTTGGCGAGTATCTAAGGTAAACAAAGTGTATAATTATAATACATTTCCTGGCGGTAAAACAATCTTATATGGTTACCCTCTCCATATTCTCCTTGTCCTCTTCCTGATCAAACTCCTTGTAGTTTTTCTTGGGCAAAACATCAGCTTCGCTGGGCGGCGGCTGGGCGTTAAAGGGCAGGCCAGATGGAGGCGGCGGCAGGGTCATCTCCAGCAGCGCTTGTGGGGCAAATATGGGAGTGTTCATGATGGGCACAGTCTTGCCTGAGGAGGAAATAAGGATAGGAATTAATTAGAAGTTTGTTTGCGGTATCGGAAATACAATTTAGACCCTACCCCATCCCAGGCGCATTTCATAGCCCATAATGTAGCGACCGTTGAGGGTTCTCAGCGCCCTTTCGGCATCCTTACGACTCATGTAGGCCACAAAGCCGCAATTGCGACCCCTCTGCTTCTCCTCCTCGGATCGCGGCCACATAATCTTGATGCTGGCCAAGGGACCATAGCGTCCGAATATCTCCATGAGCTGTTGTTCGGATATCTTGGGGTTCAGGTTGCCCAGGTAGAGGTTCGTGGTGTTCGGATCGCCGGTATCGAAGGACCCCGACTCCCGTGAGCTGTTCGACGCCTGTGAAGTGGTGGAGGCACTGCTGCTGGGCGCTGCCGCCGCTGGCTGCTGAGCTGGCGGGGCATGGGATACGGCCAGGTGCTTGTACTTGTGTCGCTCCTCACGTTCCTCTTGGATCCTGAAATTGAGGCTTGTAGTAGTGAGTGCTACATGGACACTGGTCATTGTCTTGTTTACTGTCTCAGCTCCTCCTTGAACAGCTCCAGGTTGCTCTTCTTCTTCTCCTGGTTTTTCTTCTTCAGCGGCCCAGCATCCTTTTTGAGATCCGAGGCCAAAACTTTAGCGTACTCCTCAGCCTTCTCGGCGGAGCTCTTCTCCAGAAGCTTGGAGCCAGGCTTGTAGAGCTTCCCCTTCTCCGACTTGTCCTCGCGCCGCGAACCCGCATCGTACGTGCCGGCCTTCACCCACACCTTGGAGGAGGGTGTGGGCGCGTCTTGAAACGTCTCCACGAACTCAACGAAGGCCTGAAAAGAATTGAACTTAGCAGTACAGAAGGCTGGTGGTGGCATCAGTCACTTACGTGTGCCGCTGCAGCCGCATCCTCCTTCTTCTTCTGCTCCTCGATCTCCTTTTTGGACAACTGCCGCTTCGAGAACGTGCCCACCGTAAAGGCCTCGAGCTTTTTCTCGCTTATTCGCTGAAAATAAAAGCTAGATTCGGCTGCTGGATTGCCGGTCCGCGGGGCTCTTACCTTCATGCTGGCCGTGGCAGCAGCCGCCGCTTCCTTCGATTTATTTATTGGTTTACTCATTTTTCCCCGAGTATTTGTTTCTGCATTTTCCAGAGATACAGCGAATATGCGAGGCAGTGTGGCCGAAGCGGAGAAATTAGTAGGAGTATGACCGTTCGCCGAATCTCACGCACGACACAACGATAGCTGCAGAAGTCCCATCGCCAACGCAGCGCTATGTAAATTACTACTTTTTATTATAGTTTTATTTCCCTAAATAGATGCAAAATGGACATCTGCCGCTTGTGTTTGCGCGGCGTAAGCGGCGCCCAGATGTGTCTGCAGATCTTCGATGCGGACTCGGCGGACAACAAGGTGGCGGAGGTGCTGCGACAGCATTTCTGGTTCGAGGTAAGGCTGGCTGCTGCCCTCACCTCACCCATTTACCATTTACCATTTACCCCCGTGCATTTTCACGGGACTTTCCTGCTGTTCCTGGTCTGATCCCGATCCAAATTCCCCGCCCCAGGTGGTGCCCAACGACGAGATATCGAAGGTCATCTGCAACGTCTGCTGGACGCAGGTGTCAGAGTTCCACCAGTTTTACGTCTCCATACAGGAGGCACAGGTGATTTACGCCACCACCTCGAAATTCAAGCAGGATCCGGAGATGGTGAACACCTCCTGGCCCGAGGAGGTGCTAATGCCGGCCGATGTGCTGGCCGTGGACAACGATGTCAGTGCGCAGCTAAACGTGAATCCACTGGATGAGCTCGATCTCGGCCAGAGCCTGTCCCCGGAAGACAGCAAAGTGGACATTAAAACCGAGCGGGAGACACCAGAATTGGACTTCCTGGCCGACGATACAAACAATGATGATCGCGACGATGACTACGAGGCGATGACTGACGACGATGGCGATGATGGGGAGGACCTGATTGTCACCAGAAGTGGTCGCAAACGGAAGCGCGAGGTGGCCAAGCCGGCCAAAACGAAAAGGACAGGGGCGGCGGGCAGAAAGGTCAAAGAGAAAATTGTGGCAAAGCGCGGTCCGGCCAAGAGAATATTCAAGATGGAACGGCTGCCGCCGTTCTGCAAGGAGGACGAAGAACTAATCAAGCGCTACATAGTCATGGGCTGCGAGCTGTGCATCTTTCTGGCCGAGGACTTCGACGGCATCCGCGAACACTTCAAGGATAAGCATCCGGACGAGCGGCCGTACATCAAATGCTGCGGGCGTAAGCTCAACAAGCGCTGTCTCATCCAGGAGCATGCGAGAAGGCATGAAAACCCCGAGTACATCAAGTGGGTCTTGGCTTCATTCCTCTGTCTACTTACCTACTAATTATTTGGTGTCCTAGATGCAAGGACTGTGGCAAGGTGTTCGCCAACTCGAGCGTGCTGCGCGCCCACTGGCTGGTCCACCACGTGCCCGACGAGGAGTGCGACTTCCAGTGCGAGGACTGTGGCAAGCGCTTCTCCCGCCGCAATCTTCTCGAGCTGCACAAGGGCTCCCATGTGCCGGTCAACGAGCGCAAGTTCATCTGTCCCCAGTGTCCCAAACACAATGCGTACGTATATCTTTAGCGTACTCCATCCCTCAGAGGCTAGAGGTAACCCTTTTCTCCACCAGTTTCGCAACGGAGTACCACATGCAGGTCCACATCAGCATGCAGCACCGAAAGGCGGCGAACATCTGCCACGTTTGCGGCAAGACGATCAAGGACAAGGCCGTTTTCGAGAAGCACGTTCGCCTGCACTTCGAGGAGAGCGGGCCGCGCATCAAGTGCCCGCGACCGGACTGCGAGAGCTGGTTGAAGGACGAGGACAACCTGAAGCAGCATTTGAGGCGCCACAATGACGAGGGCAAACTGTTTATTTGCGCGGAGTGTGGCAAGAGCTGCAAGAACTCTCGGGCGCTGATCGGCCATAAGCGTTACTCTCATTCGAATGTGATCTACACCTGCGAACAGTGCGGCAAAACATTCAAAAAGGACATCAGCCTCAAGGTGGGATCAGGATAGGAAGTTGTTTGAATCGCATTTGTATTTAACAGAAATTTTCCACTGGTTGCCCTTTCAGGAGCACATGGCACAGCACACTGGCGAGCCCCTGTACAAGTGCCCGTTCTGTCCACGCACCTTCAACTCCAACGCGAACATGCACTCGCACAAGAAGAAAATGCACCCCGTTGAGTGGGATATCTGGCGCAAGACGAAGACTGGTAGCTCCCAAAAGATCCTGCCCAGCGCCCAAGTGGCCCAGATGTTCAGGGACGATGCCGATGCCGCAGCTATTGCCAATGACTATTCAGCTTAGGCCATTCCCCTAGGGGAATGCTTAAGGAAATCGTTGCTCGGAACCATTGCTTAGTTTTTGATTTACCCCTTGTTTAAAAACAAAAATATACAATAGGACTTATTTGAAACTCGGCCTTTACTTGATCAAGCGGAAATTAAATTATTTAGAATATTATAAATACAATTGGTAAATGAGGGGTACAAACATTTAAACTGAAGTCTAGCACTAACATGTTTAGCTCTTAAAATCTTTTATTACAACTTTTAAAACGATAACCAACTATGAATAACGAATGCTAATGTCCCTGATTGCACAGAAACGCCATCAGTGCCATGTCGCGCACCTCCAACGTAACACGGCCGCGGTGCTGCGTTAAAAGGTACGAGTCCTGCAGTCTATGCGTCAAGTACAGCTCCGATGACTCCTGCATCACCTGCAGGGCTGCCTCAGTGACCCTCATCTGTAAATGGCTCAACTGATGCATAATTTCTCGCACCAATCTCGAGAAGGGCAGCCGGGGTATTAGCAGGCCGGGATTCGACTGCAGCCGGCGAATTTCCCGCTCCATTCTTATGACGTGACTCATCGGCTTGCGCTTCTTGCGTTTCTGAGCTCCACTGACTGCTGCCGGCTGGGTACTACTTTTTTCTATCCTTTGACTGGTGCTCCGACGAGTCTGTGGCGATCTGCTTACCGGGAACCGATTTTCGACGTCCTCATCGCTGGTGGCGCTTCGGATGCCTGCTCGGGCTCTCCGGACAGCGGATATATCTTTTCGCAACGTCGAGCATCGCCGGTTGCTGGCGTCCTGAAGTGTAAGCTGGCTGGTGGTGAATTCTAGGCCGTAGTCGGTGGCATCATCGGGCTCCGGCGAACGGAAAGCCGTGCTGTCGTCGTCGACGTCTCCCAAAGAAGGTTTGGGTACATGGACCGAACGCCGGGGAGCGCCTCTTTTTGGTGGGGGTCTCATACGACAAATTAAACAGTGAAACGCTTTAAAATAACTATTTTTGTATGTTTTTGAAGGCTTCCCGCTTTTTTTTTACAGTGGGACCGAACTTGAAATAACAAGAGCTGGGCAAATCTCGATGACACTATCGATTACATGTTCGAAAAACATCGAAGATTTTAAAGCACCTAAATATATCCATGATACAACTACTGAAGGTAGTCCAGTCGGCAAAACTGTAGTCGCAAGATATAAGTGCGAGTGAAAGAGTGTTGAATAATGAGTGTGAGTGAAACGGCTATACAGTGTGTCGATTAACCCTACACGGTGCATGGGGTTAAAAGAAGCCTTAGTAATGACAAGAGTTGTAGTGTTTACAATTTAATTTTTATTAATTTTGAATTGGACATAATTTTTTGCTTTTGTTTTTGATGGAATATTCTTTTGTTTAAATTCTTAATTCTAAAGTAAATTCTAATTTTAAAGTAAAATTTTTTTATATGTAATTTAAGATTGACCTGCTCAGCGGCTTTTAACAATACTTCCCAGTCGGACCTTGTAGAACGGGTTGTTCAACAGAACGCATATGCAACGGTTCTATATGCCGCCAATTTTAGCTCAAAAATGGCCAGAACTATGATATAATGCATATTAGATGTATGCAATAACAAGTGTTCTTTTGTTGGTATATTAGAAG
>VNJZ01007254.1:811-14801 GCA_008042795.1 Drosophila asahinai | reverse complement strand
ACAGCAATCGAATGTGTTTAGATTTAAAATGCGTTGTACATCCCAAAAGGGGAAAGGGGTTTCGAAAACAAGTTTATTAAATTTTACAAGTTTCCAACTTATTCCTAAAATCATTTATCTAATTATGCCGCCAGTCACCATCCCTCCTTTCCTGCTGCTCACCGCCCGTGTATATCTGTATGTCCAGTCGGTAGTGAAGCTGCTTTTGCTGCTGCAGCCTCTCGCTATCGCTTTCGTCGGGCATCGGATCTCATTTAACGTCCAGCAGACTGCGTTGAAACATCTGCAACGCCAAGTTGCGCAGGCCATCGTTCACGAGCGGAGCAGTTCGTGGGAACTCGCACTCGCGGGCGGGCAGACCGCAGAGCTGGCGGCGTAGTCGCAAGTCCTGGCGAGCGCTCAATGCCCGAGTACCAGGACCACACACATTGCCCACCAAACGCTGACGTTCTGCTGCAACATTACGTAGACCCATTTGCACACATGCCAAGGGCTCAAGTTGCGTGGGACTGGGCAGGAATTCACGGTAGTCAAGCAGCGGGGATGGGATATTTACTTGCTGTGGTTCTTGTTGCTCACCATCGCTTTCCCTCTCCCTATCCCTCTGCTGGCGTTTCTCCTTCTCCTGTATGAACTGCTGGCGGGCCTCTTCCATTACGTGACAAGCATAGCCTTCTCTCGCCATTCCAAAAGAGATTCCCATGTCGAGGAGCACACGGTGCGGCTGCCATCGCTGCTTGGCGGATGTGCCCCGATCCGCGCCCTGCTGAGCCGCCTGAGCGTCGGTGGCCTGCTGCCGGGTCTCCGCTATTAAACCCTGCCAGTCCACGCCTAGAGCATCGCCAATGTCTGCAAGAAGAAGGCACACGAAGAATTCAGATATTAGATTTAAATAAAATATTTTTTGTTATTCGCAAAAAATGTAAAGTTATTCAGTATTTTATTTCTGGTACCCATAGAATACAAGGGTATTATAACTTAGGGCCAACCGATAATGTATGTAACAGGCAAAAGGAGTATCTCCGACCCTATAAAGTACATGCACTACTGGCCAAAATAATAAGTACATAGGCATCGTGCCACTTTGATTAGTTATTGTTATTGTTAACTATTGATTATAATTGGCAGTATTTATATTTTGAAAAGTTACAGCATGGCGAAACATTTAAATAAACAAGAAAGAAAGCTAACTTCGGTAAACCGAAGTTTGTATACCCTTGCAGTCTGCAATTGGATCATTGAAATTAGATCAATTTAGTAATGTTGAAAAAATATCGAGTTTTTTACATTTTACATGTAGAATTTTACATTTTCATATAAATCGACCGATCGCTTTTATGGCAGCTATATGATATAGTTAGCCGATCTTAATAAAATTAAAACCGTAATTCTTAAACCGTAAAAAAATTGCTATATCTCGTTCAAAAACAGAAAAGTAAATTTTTTGTTTACATTTATTTCGCCATCATTCCTATGGCAGCTATAGGATATAGTGGTCCGATTTCGGCCGTTTCGACATACATATATACTGCGTGCTGAAAATTTCAGCTCGATAGCTCAAAAACTGAGAGACTAGTTCGCGTACAGGACAGACGGACAGACAGACAGACGGACATGGCACGGACATATATATACCTTATGGGGTCGGAGATGCCTCCTTCACTGCGTTGCAAATACCATGGCAATATTATAATACCCTCTGCAAGGGTATGAAAATTAAATTTTACAATTCTAAAGTATTAAACCTACAGTTTGGCTCAGAATGCATTGTTTTTTAATAACCTCTTACATATTTAACAATATACAATTGAAAAAAAAAAATGTAGATGGACCAAATCAAAATTGAACTGTTACATAAGACCAATTTGCTTTATATCTTCAAAAAGAAGGGAAAAGTCTTCAGAATATGGCGAAAACTTTCAAACGCTTGGTAAATTGTGTTCAGAATACCTTTCAATAAAAATTAGTTTATGAGAAAACGAGAACGGAAGATAAAATATTCAGAAACATCGAACAACTGCATCGACAGTATATCAAAAATTAAACCTATCATGTCATTATTGCCCATGAAACCTGATTTTAAAAGAATATATCGACGCAGATTTGCGAAGTATCGTAAATGAAAATAAAAATGGGGTCTTAGTGCAAAATGTTATATTATTTTAGACGTTTAGGGAAAATCCCAATTTTAATGGTGCTCTCCTGGGATTAATATTAAGTGTACTTTTTAATAAAAAAGAAAAATCCGTTTTTTATTTCTCTTAGGGCCAATTGAAATTGCGCATCTATAAAAAGTTATTTTCTTTAGTTTTAATCTTTATTAACGTTTTAATATATGTATTTTCCCCCCTACAGGTGCGCTTCTACTGCGGCTCAGCTATTCTGCTGGAGGGTGACCTAATGTCGATCTGCACCTCCAATCCGATAGTCACCTGCTTGCAGACCAAGTGGCCAAATATCGAGATCAATTGGCATGACACCCACATGCCCTCTTTGAATTGACGCGCCATCAAGGAAGACAGAGTACGGCGAGGTGCAACCGGAAAAGTAAACCAACGAGAGGGAATTAATAGGAGAGACCGCAGCATTGATCGGGATATAACAGCAGTAAAAAAGGGAACCCACCCTTAAATTGTTTTACTTTTATCTCATTGAACCTGCTAGAAATTATTTACAAAAAAAATGAACAGGAGTATAAGCAGAACGCACTTATAAAAAACGAAAACACTAACAAATGCGCTTAACAAGAGAAAAGGAAGGGTGCAGCCATGTTGAAGAATCAGAAGAATCTGTAAATTCAAAAGGAAAAGAGTTACGCCAAGCGTTGAATCACACAAAAAACACACGCATACATATGTGTATGCATAGATGTATACAAAATTTAAAACAAAAGTATTAATGCAAAACCGTAAAAAAAGGAACGTAAACAGGCGCGCGAAAAAGAGCACACACTTCCAATAAAAAACTAAAAACCAATTTCGAAAATTATACCTTTGCATTCCAGGAACTAAACTAAACTAAACCTACAGGCAAAAACATAAATTATATCTGTTCAGTCTCAGCAATATGTATATGCGATAACAAAAATGTAGCAATTATCAGGTCAAGCGCGAATGCATATTCTGCTGACATGAAGAAGTCGAACTGGGCAACGTTCCCATTCCTGCATAGATCATAATACACAGTAACCCACATTTCTCTTTACACACAATTTCGTTGACATAAGCATATTCTTTATACTTTGTTTCTAGTTGCGGCGACACAAGGCAGACAGTTTATGTACTGTATGCCAGGCACCTAAGCCCACATTAACATTTGGTGACCCCGACGGTCTAGGAAACATCCTAGATCTTTGAAGGATTTTAATCATCATTTGGCTCAGAACTCAGATTTCTAGCCGTTCCTACTCAAGGAAACATCCGACCTTTAAAGGATTTCAATCATCCTTTGGTCACAATCTCAAAGTTGTCAGGCGACACTTTGAAGGATTTTAATATCCTTTTGGCTCAGAACTCAGATTTCTATCCGTTGATCACATTCGGTGATCCCTACAGGAAACCATCCTGGACACACATCTCAGAGTTGTCAACAAGGTGACACTTTGAAGAAATCTTCCATGTCATTGTTCAACTTCTTCGACCATCGACGGTTGCGAACAGGAGCGTATCCAGCTTTGTAGCGAATAAAACACTCCCAACGGGTCAGAAGTGAAGTAACACTATAATGGCTAATACAATGGAAGAGCAAGCAGTCGTAGAGGAGTAAGACTTGCAAGAGCAGATCAGTCAAGAGATCTCGAAGTACATCCGCAACTACAAAAAGGATTCAGCGGGGAAATTAAAACCCACGTATTATCAAACCAAATTGGCCGCCATCGATGACGCGTGCAATAGGTTTGCGACAAACCATCTCAATATTCCTGAAAATTATAGAACCACTGAGTATACCAAGTTCTACGATGGCTGTCGTGACACATACGAAAAATACAGAGCGAACATGCTCAGACAATATGGAACAATCAACAAGCCACGCTGATGCAAATACAGAAGCGGGAGGTACACATCAACCCATGATAGCATCTGACAAACTCAGATGGGCATGTCGCCGACAAAAGGCGATATCCGAGTCTATCAAACGCGCTCTGAAAGAGTTTGCAGAGACTGGAAAGACCATTACAAGTGATTTGATAAAATTACTCTGGTCTCAGACGCAAGAAATTCATTTTTCCGTTCACGAAGAATATGATGACCCAATTAAGGGAGGATATGATATGCAGTCCTTCCTAAGACTGGAAAAGGAAATTCAAGCGGTTTTAGGGGCAAAAAGCAACACATCAAGAAATGAAGATGTGCACTTGCCCAGAGTCAGGATCCCAAAATTCGATGGAGATCTGCTCAAATGGACTCAATTTTTCGATTTATTCAAATGCATGGTCCATGATACTAACATGCCCACCGTACGTAAAATGTGGTATCTCAAAACCACCGTAACCGTAGAGGCAAAATGGTTGATAAGGTATATCGATTTTAAAAAAGAAAATTACTTGATGGGGGGGTATGGGGTATATTGGTTGACGCTTACAACAATTCACGACATGTAGCCGACACGATTCTCAATCGTCTCCTGCAAAAACGCACAATTGGTGACGATCCATAGTCATTAAAAGAATTATACATTACCACAATCGAGTCCCTGGCATCCATAAAGGGACTTGGCATCGATGTATCTAGTTGGGATACAATATTGATTGCCATCATCAAGCAAAAATTAGATTTTGCAACTAGAGCCTTATTCGAACAGTCGTTAGATGGGTCTCGAGAGCTACAAAGTCTGGACACAATGGTCAGCTTCCTGGAGCAACGAATTCGTGTGCTGGAGACAGGAAAAAGAGGCCAACAGGCAAAAAGGGAGCAAAAAGAACCTACATGTACCTACATGTACATGCCAGCGCTGGAAAGGTATCAAACTGTCCATTTTGCAAAAGGATTCATTTGCTTTGCAGATGCGATGACTTCCGCAACAAAACAGTATACGATCGACTCAATTGGGTGCAAAATCAACGGTTGTGTGTCAACGGCTTCAGCAGTGACCACAAGGCAAAGGAATGCCGAGGTCGCATGTGTTTAAAATGTGACAAATAAAAAAACACAATACATTGCTGCATCTTGAAACCACATCAGGTGCAGCAACAGAGTAACAATCGCTTACTGTAGGTGCAGCAAGCAACAAAAGTTACAACCTACTCGCCGTAAAAGTCGTAAAAGCAAGCAATGGTCAGGTTGAGACCTTCAGAGCTCTGCTTGATTCAGGATCACAAATAAATTTGATTTCTGAACGAATGGCTTCAATGCTATCGCTAAAACTTCACTGTACTTCACTACGTATCGAGGGAATTGGAGGCAATCCAAAAACTAGTACAGCCAGAGTAAATGTTCTGATGAAATCAATGCATAATGATTTTACTTAACAAGTTAAAGCTTTTGTGTTACCGCACATCATAGCTGATCAACCGGCCCACCAGTTAAATTCTACAAATCTGCAAATCCCAAGCAACATTGCCCTAGCCGATCCAAACTTCAATAAGCCAGGAAAGATTGACATGCTTATCGGAGCCGAGCACTACTATTCGTTGCTACATACTACCGAACCAGACTCTATTAAAGCCAGGAGGCCCAATTCTTCAAAATACAAAACTTGGATGGATTGTCGCCGGAAAGTTTTCTGCGGAGCACAACTCAGCTGCAATTTGGGCAGCTGAAGCCACAGATGAAGAAATTGATACGTTGTTGGAACGTTTCTGGACTCTAGAAACTCTAGAAACTGAAGAAAAGCATCAATCACCGATAGAGACTCAGTGCGAAAAACATTTCGTAGGAAATCTCCAAGGTGCAGCAGATGGAAAATTTATTGTAAAACTCCCATTTTCTGAACAATCTTCAGCCCTGGGGGCATCACAAAAAATTGCAACCAACAGATTCCTGGCACTGGAGCGAGAGATTTCACCTGAAATCTGGAAAGGGTACGTGGACTTTATGGAGGAGTATGAAAGACTCGGACATATGAAACAAGTGCATCCCTCAAACATACCCGAGGATCACTATTTCATCCCACATCACTGTGTGCTTAAACCTGAAAGCAGCACAACAAAACTACGGGTAGTATTTGATGCTTCCTGTAAAACAACAAGCAATAAATCTTTGAATGATATATTGCATGCTGGACCCACTGTCCAGAGCGAGCTATTTGCAATACTGCTACGCTTCCGCACTCACAAATACGTGTTCACAGCAGACATAGAGAAAATGTATCGGCAAGTGTGGATACACCCTGATGATCAGTTTCATCAATTAATCGTCTGGAGAAAGAATCCGTCTGACGACCTAAAGTATTACCGACTCAAAACCGTCACCTACGGTACAACGTCAGCCCCATTCCTAGCTACAAAATGCTTGGATTATTTGGCCGAGAAGGTCAATAAAAAACTACCACTTGGATCATCCGTGCTAAAGAATGATTTCTACGTCGACGACTGCCTCACTGGAGCAGACAGTATTCCGGAAGCAGTTCAAATTCAACGAGAACTAAACCAAATATTGTTGCCATCCGGATTTAAGCTCCGAAAATGGGGCTCAAACAACGAACAAGTTTGAACAGAAATTCCTAAGGAAGACATTGTCAACAATGTAAAGCTAGACGAAACACTGAAACACTACAGTGTGAAGACGTTGGGTCTTCTATGGATACCACAAAAGGATCAACTATGTGGGCGATCCCAAAAGAGCGAAGCTTCAACTATCACCAAACGAGTTGTAAGTTCCGAATATGCACAGATATTCGACCCACTAGCACTATTTGCCCCTGTTGTAGTGAAGGCAAAAATATTTATGCAAATTCTGTGGGGACTGAACCTGGGTTGGGACGATGAACTCCCACACCACCTCCAGGATGATTGGAGGAAATATCGCTCTGATTTGCAAGCATTAAATACTATGCAAATCCCGAGGCATATCTTTGATGGAAAAGTGCCAATTACTCAAGAAATACACACGTTCGCCGATGCGTCAGAACGAGCGTACTGAGCGGCAGTTTATATACGAGCTTACAAAATAATCAAGTGTCTGTCCGGCTTCTGTGCTCCAAATCCAGAGTGGCAACAGCAGCAAAAGAAACGTTACCACGGCTGGAACTATGCGCTGCGGTCTTGGGCGCTGAACTGACCCACAGAGGGAGGAAGGATTTACGCCTGTCTAGTGAAAGGGCATCTGGGTACTTCTGGACTGACTCAACTGTGGTTCTGTCCTGGATAAACGCATCAGCGTCAACATACCACACGTTCGTTGCAAATCGGATCGCTAAAATCCAAGCTGTGTCTGGCCGATCTCAATGGCGTCATGTCTCATCAGCAAATAACCCGGCAGACGTACTATCAAGAGGAATTGCCGCCAGCAAATTAGCGGAACATAACCTCTGGCTATATGGACCGCTCTTTCTACACGATTCCTGTGACAAGTGGGCCAAGATACCAACCATCGCTCCCAGCGATCTGGAACGATGGTCAAAACAAGTGAGCCTGCCAACATGTCAAGATCAGATTGGAGAAGAACTCTACAATTGCAACCATGGCAACTCCATTCAAAAGCTGCAACGTATTGTAGCATATATAATGCGATTCTGTAACAAAAGGAACAGAACCACTACAACCACACTATGTGTCGGTGAGTTGACTCGTGCAAGGATTATTATCTTTCGCGCCATTCAGCAGATTGATTTCTTAACCACAAGACCGTGGACAAAAAGAGCTCAATCATCGCCCTATCCCCTATACTTGGAAAGGACGGACTTATCAGAGTCGGATGTAGATTATGTTACGTCGGTGTTGTCGTGGTGCCTCAGTCCTTGGAGGACATAGGGCTGAGGAAGTGGCCGCCCGGATAGCAGACACGATTTGTGCAGCTGAGCTCGCCGGATTTAAGGTGGGTTCATTGGACGCCACTATCCTCTCCAAACGTAATCAGAACAATTATTTACGTGCCTGAAAAATAGAAGAAATCGTTTGTCAGTCTGTCTTTCTGTCCACATTGCCCCGCAAGCATATTTATGCTTGATCGTGAAAACGATCGGGCTATGTTTTGTCCGTTTTCCCTCCCCAATCGCAAACTTCGTGCGCCTTTGGATCGTCACGGGCCGTGCAATACGATCCCCTTTTGTTCATGTCGTTCGTCAAAAGTTATGTAATTTTTTTGACCCAGTCTTCCAGTTGTACCAATGCCCCCCTTTTAATGGGTTTCTACCAATGCATTTTTGTTGTTTTAAGTTCACACAAGTTACAAGTTTATTATAAAGGTTGTGCAAGCGTGTATAGGACATTAAAGTGTGTCAATAGTTGTTGTTATAGCTAGTTTGAATTGATTTAAATTGTGTAATTAATATTTAGGTGTATTTAGAATATAGTGTATTTTGGGAAGGTGATAATATTTTGTCATATGGTATATAGTGTATATGGGGGCACGATTATATATATATAAATATGTCTGGTAGTATTGGGAAAATGTCCCGTTGACTCACCCTCTGTTATTCCATCGTTGAGAGCTCTCGTTCCGGAGTTGAGGTTTTATTTGTGGAAAAGGTTAAGAATTAAGCATATATATATATTTATCGTGCTGTGTTTTAGGCTTTGAAATTCACTAAATGCACAAAGTGTTTACTTAATGATAAAAAAAAAAGGAAGTGTATTGATGTTGAGAAAGGAGTTTATATGTTCAGGAAATTGTTGACGCGGCTTTGCTTTTATATTTTTGTTGTCAGATTGTTTTTGTTATGTCGTTATTGAACGTTATTTGTTGGTGAATTGATTGCTCCTTCATGTTGACCGATGCTCCTCGATTACTTGTTCGATATCTTGGCTATCAGAGGCATCCTTCAGGTTTTTCTGATTTTGAAGATTTGAGTTGTTGAAGGACTTAGGCTATTCCTAGTGATACGGGTAGCTGCACAATTTATTGCAAAATGTTGAATGTCCTCCAGGATTCACTTTTGGATATGGCAGATTGTTTTATTCGTAGTACTGCTAACATAGGTCCATTTAGGATGCACATGGTTCGACGGGATGTTGTAACTGACTGCATCGCAAATTTTCCGCGGTTGCGAAAAGCTATCCGACTTTTAAACTTATGAGCTTTGTACGCATTCGCTTTGGTCTTGGGAGATCTCGAGGCTTTCCGAACAGACTTCCCGTCCTTAGCTCTGACTTCGACTATCGACTTCCCGTCCTTTGCTCTGACTTCGACTATCGACCTCCCAGTACGGCTATATTGGGGTCTTTTATATCCAAAGACTGTGCCAAGTATTGCCTAGGAATCTCCGGAATGGAACACAAAAGTGTTCTCACCTAGTGTCATCCATTCCCCTCTTTTCGCCTATTGGCTGCAGTTATATTTGGGTCGTCTTTGTTCTAATGTTTAATAGTTCAGCAAAATCTGCGGTGCTGGGTTGCAGGTGGTATGGCCCAATTTGGTAAGTTTAGGCGGTGTCATCTGCCAGAGCCAAATTTTTGTGCAATCTTGCCCGTGTTGATTTCCTAGACCATAAGTGCATTGGCTTTTCTTGATTTTCTTCCGCGTTAACCAAATGACTCACGTCGGCCCTAACCGGCGTACGTAACAATTAGAAGAATCTCAGCTTCCATATGACTCGAAGCACCAAATCCTGCTTCCTTATAATGATCCGATTGTAAGGATGCTATTGCGATAGATGCATGAAGAGAACATGCATTGTGAAGCACAATCACTACGAGCCATTGTCAGACAGCAATACTGGATTGTCAATAATAAAACAATGGCAAGAAGCATTATACACTGCTGTGTCAAATGTACGAGGGCACGACCAAAACTAATGCAACAAATTATGGGCAACCTTCCAGCGGACCTAGTAACACAGGCGCGGCCATTCTTTAACTTTGGTATTGATTACAGTGGGCCCATTTGGATTCATCACAAGATCCGTGGGAAAAGACCAGACAAGGCCTATATAGCAGTGTTTTGCTGTTTCGCCACAAAGGCAGTTCATCTGGAGCTAGTCAGTGATTTGACGACGGATGCATTCTTAGCCGCTCTTCGACGATTTTTGAGTCGACGCGGCAAATGCCAGATTATCACTGCGATAACGCAACAAACTTCATCGGTGCCAACAATTAATTGAAGACCTTAGAAGAAGCGATCTTTTCGGATAAGGCCCAGACCCAAATTATCCACTATCGCAACAAATTGCAGGTGGATTTCAAGTTCATACCGCCCCGAGCGCCATCATTTGGAGGGCTGTGGGAAGCTGCGGTAAAATCAGCAAAACGACTACTGGTATCAGTCACAGCCACATCGTCGTTAACATTTGAGGAACTCAACACTGTGATCATTGAAGTTGAAGCAATCCTCAATTCACGGCCGCTTACCCCAATGTCATCAGACCCGACTGATACATCCCGATGTGAACCTAGCCTCATCCGGAAAACCATTGGTGAAGAGATGGGAACTAGTATCCAGATTAAAGCAAGCATTCTGGAATCAGTGGTCCATGGAGTACTTACAAGAACTTCAAATGCGTACCAAATGGAAAACCATGTCGCAGAATGTTGAAGAAGGACTACTAGTTCTCGTAAAGGAAGACAACGTGCCGGTGATGAGTGGGCCAATGGGAAGGATAGTAAAGACTTATCCTGGCAAGGACAACCACGTCCGGGTAGTAGACGTTAAAACTGCCTCTGGCGTATACAAACGCGCAGTTACTCGGCTTGCTCCGCTTCTGAAAGAAGAAGCTACAAAACGTCCTCGCAGCTCCATCGAAGAAAAAACAATGTCAGAAGAAATACCAACACAGAGGAAGAAGGTAAAGCTTCCGATCCTTTCAACTTTGCTGGCCATGCTACTCATCCTCCCTCTAGCAATGGGACAACAAATAACTGTGACTCAGTTTACAAATCAATCCGGAATATTCTACGAACGAATCCGAACTTCCAGAATGGCTGTTTCAGAAAGGACCATTATTGTGTACTACGATTTGAAACCATATTGGACCGATATGAGAATATTATCCGAAGGGATTACTGAACTCAAACAGAAGTGTTCAGAGCTACGAAACGCAAATGCCTGTAATTCTATATCTGAGCATTTTCGACATTTATATGACGAGTTACAAGCAGGAAATGATCTGATTAACCATTCCCGACAGCGCAGATCACCACTTGATATAGTCGGAAAAGTGGCGCACTCATTATTTGGCGTGCTTGATTCCAACTATGCAGAAGGAATGACCAAGGTCATAAACGAAGTCAAATCCAACGATGATGTGCTGATGATGCTGCTCAAGAATCAAACGTCTGTTCTTGATTCAACTATAAATGTAGTGAGAAAGAGCAATTCAGCCAACAACAAACGAATCAGAACGCTAGAACAACAACTAGCAACGATCAACAGAGAGAGAGAGGCAAATAGAAAGGCGACTATCTACAGCAAGCATTCATGATCCTAACAGCCCAGCTAACTCTGCTGGCGACGGGGATGCAGCGGATGCAAAATGAGATAGCTAGCGTCCATACTGATGTTCGCCACTGAACCATAAGTCCCACGCTAGTATCTCCTCAGCAAGTAAGAGATCAACTAGATCAAATTCGGGATCATCTTTTGCCAGATCAAATGTTACCGGTATCATCGGAAAATTCTATCGAGCTTTACCGAATCATGCACGCTGAAGGCCCAACAATCACCGATCATGTAATCTTTAAGATTACACTACCTCATTACACTACCGCATCATCGCTATCCCGGCGTGGAAGCGAGGAAGCTGGCATAGATTCAACATCAAGACACATATCATAGCCGTTAATGCCCATAGAGATCAATTCATGGGATTGACTGAAGACGAGTTTGAGTTGTGTCTAAAAGTGCCAAACGGCGAGCACATATGCTTTAATCATCAAGCTACGTTTAGCGCGGATAATCAGTGTGAATTTCAATTATTTAACAACAAGACTGAAACACTATGTGAGATTGTTCAATCAAAATCCGATCTGGTTTGGACAAAAACGCATCAGCGGAACATATGGATGTCAAGCTGTGTGCAAGGTATCACCGTCCACAGTACACCTTGAAGGAACGGGGTTTCTATTCCTCTCCCCAGGCTGCACCGCGCGCAACTCAAAAATTTGTGTTAGCGCATTCAGCACTACGATCAGCGAAACGAGATCAAGATACGTTCGCTTCGGCAATATCATTAATTTTGGCGTAGAAGAAACTCAGAGCCAGCTCAAGAAACTACAACCCGAGTATCCGAACTAGATGAATTAGACGTCCTACAACAAAGGCTGGCAAAACTAAAGGATACAACATAGAAAAATCAATTCAGCACTGTCCAGCATCATCAAGTAGCTGCTTATGTAGCCTTAGCAATATCAATTATAGTGATCATTGCATATATTCTACGACGGCAATACAGCAAAGGGAAGTCACGACGACGGACCTCCAAACATCAGGAAAACGCTGAGCAGTCTTTACTGGAACCTACCCCACGCCGTTTTGCGTTCAACATTAGCGATGGTTGAACACCTGTTCAACGGCCGGGAGAATGTTCAGTCAAATGTAGCAATTATCAGGTCAAGCGCGAATGCATATTCTGCTGACATGAAGAAGTCGAACTGGGCAACGTTCCCATTTCTGCATAGATCATAATACACAGTAACCCACATTTCTCTTTACACATAATTTCGTTGACATAAGCATATTCTTTATTCTTTTTTTAGCTATAAATACCGTTAAGTTTCCTAATTAAAATCAGTAATTGTTTTGACCACAACGCGAGCTTTACTCATTTGGCTGCATTCAACAGAGGCTTTCGCAGAGTCTTCAGACCCTCATGTGCACCATCTATAGTCCAACTGGTTCATGTTCTAGTTGCAATATCTATGTATATGAATATGAATAAACTAAAAACTAAATCAAAATATCAGACTGGGGAATAAAGAGTAAAATGAGATTTAAAAAACAAAACTAGAGGCAAGCAAAGCTAGAAGGAAATATATTAACAAAAATTTGTTTTGGCCTTTTAACATATTAATTGTAGTTTGAAATCATTTAATAAGATTAAATAATCACAAATACACATTCATAAAAAACAAAGGGAAGGCAAATTATTTATTAACAACAAAACGAAAGAGACAGGCAGTGTAAGTTAGCAAGCAAGCGTGCAAGAGCGAGAAAGCAAACTTTAGCTACGTCAACATGACAAAAAAAACTTAATATAATTAATAAGAGATTAATTCAATTAAAAACAAGTAAGAAATCTACAGTCGACTGTGCTCGACTGTGAGATACCCGGTACCTAAACGTTTGCGCTTCACACTAAAAGGCAAATATAAAATGATACATACATATATTGTACATACATACATTGGCTCCATTATATCGCACGGCCAAGGCTCGAATGCGCCACCTGTCGGCTACAGCTTGCAACAGCAGTGCCTTAGGGCGGTGTGTTAAAATTCAAACCTTATTGCTAATATCTCCCATGTTTATCATCCGATTTTATTGAAGTTTTCAGGAAACGTCCGTCTCTATTTTATAAATTTATTGTATCTATTAATTTTAAGTAGAAAATCATGCATATAGCTAATATAACGTTTTTATGATTTTCAGGGGCGGAAGTGGGTGTGGACAAATTTTAAAACAAACTTGATCTGCGTGCAACAAATTCCAAAGTGCTCACCAAATTGGTAACTCTAGCTCTTATAGTCTCTGAGATCTGTTGTTTCACACGGACAGACAGACGGACATGGCTAAATCGACTAAATCGAGAGAAAAAACAATAAAAAGTTTTGGCGTGGTCGGGGCTCGAACCCACGACCTAGGCGGCTACAGGCTACTCAGCAGCGCCTTAGGTGGGGTTTTAAAATTCGAACCTTATTGCTAATATCTCCCATGATTATCATCCGATTTTACTGAAATTT